>JAHRHZ010000013.1:3435182-3479707 GCA_024137785.1 Ginglymostoma cirratum
GCTTTCCTGCTCCTCTGATGCTGCCTGGCCTGCTGATATTGCTAACTTGTTCTCCAACTTCCATGTTTTAAACCTCCAATTTCACTGCTGAAGATTTTGTTTCCCTAACAGCAGTGACTCATTACTATTACTTGTTGGGGTTTATCTCTCCTGTTTGATAGTGATTGCAGTGCTAAATTACAAGCCCGAACAATCTCAAATGACTCTAAAATAGATTCTCTGTCTTACCTTCAGCAAAAGCAACTGTCTGCTTCACATATTACAAAGTTGAACAAGGACTCCAAAATTAATCAAAAGATTATGGAATCAGAGTTTTGAAAGTATTGCACCCTGTGTTTTTCACCTAAGCAAGCTCTGGGACAGAAATCAAATTTACCTGCGTACAATAGCAAATGCCTCTTTCTCACAATTTTTATATGGTCTTTCTGCCTTACTCAATATAAAGCTGCACACGAGGCAAGCTTGGACTCGGATATTAAAACTGGCTTGTCCACTGTTGAACAGATTTTTTCTATGTGATATAGATATATTCATGTTGCTGTGAGGAAAGGCAATCTGAGTTTCTGATCCGTTAAGTGTATAGCTTCAGGACAGGGATGTTCTTGTGCATCTGCTAGCCTCGTCCTCCTAGGTGATAGGGTTTGCAAATTTGGAAGGTGCTGTCCAAGGAAGCTTGGTGAGTTACTGCAGTGCATCTTGTAGGTGGTGCACACTGCTGCCACTGTCTTTGTCAGTGGTGGAGGGAGTAAATGTTGAAAGTAATGAATGGAGCTGCACTCATCTAGGCAAGTTGAGAATATTCATTACACTCTTGATTTGTGCATTGTAGATTGAGGGCAGAATTTGGGGAGTGAAGAAGTACATTACTCACCACAAAATTCCCGGCCTCCAACCTGCTGTGTAGTCACATTATTTATATGACTGCTCCAATTCAATTTTTGATCAGTGGCAACCCACAGGATATTGATATTTGCAGTGGTAATGCCATTTAGTGTAAAGAAGATAGCTGGACTCTTTCTCATTGGAGATGGTCGTTGCCTGGCACATGTGTGCTGTGAGTACTACTTGCAACTTATCAGTCTGAACCTAATATTGACCATATGTTGTTGCATTTGGACATGGACTGCTTCAGTATCTGAGGAATTCCAAATGATGCTGAGCATTGTGCAGTTATCAACAAGTATCCTTATTTCTGATCTTATGATGGAAGTTCCAGGGAGATTATTTGAAGAGAAGGAAAGTTTCTATTCCTATACCACGCCCTCAACTGAAAGTAAATTAACTGTTCATGGGACTTGGAGTGTAAAAATTTACATTTCTCTATAATGGCTGTATTTCAAAATTAATCAAACTGAAACTTAAAAAAAAATTAGTAATAAGCAACAGAAAGTCGTAGATTTCAATTAGATTGTAAATCTTCACATGTTTCAAAATAAAAAAAATCTCCATAGTTTTCCAGTTCACTTCTGTAAGTTTGCACGGATAATTCCTCGATGAAAACCGTTAGTTGGAACTGAACCATCACCAGTGCTGTAACATACAGAAAATATGGAAGGATCTAGATCACCAGTCTGATCATATTCTTCTCTTACTTTTGTAAAGAAAGGGATACGTTAGGTAGATTTTAAAATGAGAAGCACCCTAATAACTTAACAAAGACAGTCAATCAAATTATATTTCAAAGCCATAGAACAACAAAGCTACAACATAGGACTATGGTGATGCTAAATAGTAGAAGCTGCATGTGACACAGAGCTATGTGATTTCACAACTACAGATCAGATATATGCTCTGCGGTCCCACTACTTCCAGTTGTGGATAATTTAAGTGAATAACCATTGGTGGAGGCTACACTAATATTCCTATCTTCAGTGATGGGGTGAAGCCCAACATGTCAGAGCAAAAGTAAAGTCTGACACGTTTGCATCCATCCTCAGCCAAAAATGCCAAGCAGGTGACCCATCTTGGTCTCTCCTTGATGTGCCAATTATCAATCATGCTTCAGCCATAAAAAAACTGATAAGAATGGAAATGCTCAGCAGGTTTGACGGCTCTTGAATATAGAGTAATAAATTTAATGTTTTGAATTAAATATGACTCTTCAGCTGCTGGACCTGCTGAGTATTTTCAGCACTATTTTTCAGATTAAGGTGACTGTCTGTATAAAGTTTGTGCATTCTCCATGTGTCTGCGTGGGTTTCCTCTGGGTGCTCTGGTTTCCTCCCACAGTCCAAAGATGTGCAGGTGGATTAGCCATGCTAAATTGCCCATATTGCCCAGGGATGTTTAGGTGAGGTGGGTTTGATATGGGAAATCAGGGGTAGGCTAATGGGTCTGGGTGGAATGCTCTTCAGAGGGGTGGTGTGGACTTGTGGGGTTGAATGGCCTGTTTCCACACTGTAGGGATTCTATAATCTATGATCTATGATTTCAGTCTTCACCCAATTTGATTCACTCCACCTGAACATAATCCAGATTTTAAAAACTTCTGTGACTTTTTTTTTCAAAAATTTAAACTATGCTTTATAAAATTAGTGCTATTTTGTGAATGCAACGTGATCATCTTAATTGTTCACACCAGCCATCTAAATAGTTGCTGTAAGTAGGATTGTCAGTTTGTATGTGTGCACTGATACACACAGACTGTGACCTTTCTGCAGCTTGGCTCATTTCATTGTTGTACCCTTACTGATTCATTCTTGTTCAAAAATCTGGATTATGTTCAAATCTAGCCCCTAAGGTTGAAAGAGCAGTGTTGTAGCTCATTGCACAATCCATTCCCTGAGCCCCCAAACCTAATTAAATACTAAAAGTCCAAATCTGTTACTGCAATGCATCTCATACCCAAAGGCGATGTTTAGTAGAAAAGCCAAGTTTACACAAACAGTGTCCCATTGGATTTTTAGTAGAATTCTATTGCATTGAGTAATTACTTTTGGGGAGTTGCAACATCTGTACGTACTTCCAGATACTTTTCTTAATAGGTATACTTGCTACCATATGTATAATCTACTCATTAAAGGTTCCCAGCTTTCAGTAATTTTAATATTTACCAATGCAATAATGCGTGTAGTCATCTGAAGGCTCTGAGGGCACTGTCCTTCTGCTGTAATGTTATTACACTGTAAGAAATGTCTTGTAAAACATTAAGAATTATAACACCATCTTTTCATTTATTTGCAGACTTGCTGTGGTATTTTTGATATGTTGAGCATTTTTAATATGAAATGCTATGTTGCACATCCCTATATGCTACAATGAAACATGCTAATCCAGAGCCTCCACATATTTTAAAACTCCCAAAATGTTTCAGGATGAAATTAACTTAGAGCTGATATCATTCATAACCACCAAATTACATTGTGCATTCTCTTGAAAACATGGTTTCAAAACCTGCTACTTTCCTGCAAACTTATATACAGGTAAAATAAATTGGAAATTTCAGTGCTGGTGTGATGCCAGGCATGTAGGCTGTGTCACTCATTCTGTGCAATATAAATGCTGATTTTCCCCTTCAGTTGGTATTCTTGTTAATTGGATAGATGAGTGCACAACAGAAAGCTTTGACAAAATGTGTATTTTTAAGCAATACTAGATTATGTTGTATTTAACTAATCCTCAAGGATGTTACTGATGCTGGCAAAGCTTCGTTTATCACTTATCCTGAATAATCTATGCTAAACTAATCATTATCTACATGGTCTTTGTGGCTATGGTGACCCCACATGGTTTTAGATAGGAAATTCTAATATCTTGATTCAATGATGAAGGAATAGTGATAAAGTACAACAGTGTAGTGTATACTGAAAGTGAAAATTGGAGGTGATGCTTTTCCTGGATCCTTAGAAGAGGCTTCGCAGTAGGGTTTTTTCCTGTTGTCTTGCTACACCTGTTCTAGCTACACATGTCCTTCATAATGTTGGAAATCATAGGATATGGAAATGTTGTCAAATTAAGGTTTGAGTTAGGAATTTAGGATTTGTGAGCAGTTGTATGCTGTTTGACTCTTTGAGACTGCTCCACTATTCAATGTCATAATGGCTCATCTGGGTGTGGTTTCACTTCACGTTACTGTCTGTACCCATTAGCTCTTCACTTCCTTGTCTATCTAAAATCTAACTCTGCCTTGAATAAATTTAAATATCCAGCCTCCACTAAGTTCTGAGGAAGAGAAATTCACACTTTTATGATCCCTTAATGGCAAATAAAATGCTCATCGCAGCCTTAAAAGGAAAACAGAATGGTTCTTAATTCTTAAACTGTGTCCCTTAGTTTTAGTCTCACCATGACGAAACATCTTCCAGGTGTCCATCCTACCCGTTTAGCTCAGATCTTATTAATTTCAGTAGGATCACTTCTCATTCTTCTAAATTCTGTTGGCTATAAGGGTAATCTGTTTATTCTTTCCTTATGAGATAAACCCTTCATTCCAGTTGGCAACTTACTTTCCTACCTTTGAGTGTCATCAGAAAACTTAGCTACCATAACATCAGATCCCCTTTTTTCATATCATCAGTATTGATTCTAAATAATTGAGGACCCAGCACTGATCATTGTGGCATTCGGCAGGTAATACCTTGCCAATTTATCCCCACCTTCTGCTTCCTGTTAGCTAATCAATCTTTTATCATGTTAATATAGTGCAATACATCCTGCAGATTGTGCACACTGCAACTACAGTGCGCTGGTAATGCAAGCAGTGGGTATTAAGTCAAAGTACACTGTTAAAGTAACTGTTTTAGCTTGGATGGTGAAGTGTTTCTTAAGTACAGTATAGCTACACGCATTGTAGAAAGTGATGAATATACTCCATCAGTTTTGTGCTTTGAGCTTTGTAAGTAATGGAGGGGTATAGAGAGCTGAGGAGATAAGGTATCCATAGATTATTTGCCACCATTTCTTGCCTCAGTGTTCTAACCACAATTCTGGCCCAGTTAAACTTCTGGTTATTGGAAATTTATTGATATTGATGATGGATGCTCCGTAATATTTAAGGGTTGCTGGTTGGATCGTTTCTTTTTTAAATGATTATTGTTTGACACCTACATGGCATACATAATCGTATTCGAAAACAACAGTAGGCTGACATGATCTTGACTATTGTTAGTGTTGTGAAGGCATTGTGGTATCATCAATGTTCAATGCCAGTTCTGAACTTCTAACCAAGGACTTTTCATTGAAGAAGTAGCTGAAGGTCTTTTAGCTGCGCAAAGCTATCTGTTGTGCAAAATTTCCATTGTATGTTGTCTATGTTTGTAATGGTACTGTGTATGTAAAAAGCTTGTTCTGTTGTACCTTTCTGCTAGTATGTCGTGGTAACATCTCAGTTTTGTTGTGCAGTGCATGCAAAATAATTAGGAAATGCAAGTCATTTGCTTTAAACAATTGTTGCTTTTCAAATCAGTTGTCTAACTATCCATCTATCAGAGAAAGGTGAATGAAGTTTTTTTGTTTTTTTTAAATGCCACGTTAGCCTGCTGACCATCATGACAAATAATTTATGATCTGCACTTTTGACATAAAACACTCTAGTGGAACCTTTTGAAGAGGAGCAGAGAATTGTCTTGTCCAGTGTTCTTATAACTCTGAGGATGTCTCTCTGAAACCTTCCTCCACCAATACAGAGCAGCAGTGTGAACCGTATACAACATGCACTACAAAAGCTCACCACAGCATCTCTGACAGTACCTTCCAACCCAGTGAACATAAGCACTTAGGAGAACAAGGCAGCAGATCTATGAGAATACTATCACCTACAAGTTTCTGTCCAAGCCCCACACTATACTGACACGGAAGTATATCACTGTTCCTTCACTGCCATTGGCACAAAATTCTGAACTCTCTTCTTGATAGCATTGTGGGTGTCATAGTGCCCCAGGGACTGATATTATTCAGGAACGCAGCTCATCATCATCATTTCCAGAGCAATTATGGATGGGCAATAAATGGTGGCCTAGTCAGCAACACTGTCATCCCATGAATGAATTTTTATGAAAGAAAATTCACGACACTGCATGGAAACAAACCCTTTGGTCCAACTTGTCCACACCGATAAGACACCCCAATCTCACTTCGTGCCATTTGCCAGCGTTTGACTTGTATCTCTCTAAACACTTCCTATTTATACACCATCCAGATGACTTTTAAGTGTTGTAATTGTACATGCCTCCACCACTTCCTCTGGCAGCTCGTTTGATACATGTACCACCTCTGTGTGAAAAAGCTACCTTCAGGTCCTTTTTAAGTCCTTCCGCTCTCATCTTAAATCAATGTCCTCTAATTTTGGATCCCGCACCCTAGGAAAAAGATGCTTGTTGCACCTTCTCCAACAGCATGAAAATCTGCTTTATTTGTCCCAGTGACATTTTTGAACCTAAGCCCAGAGTCAACCTCAGTTCAATGACCTCCAACAACTTAGACGTGAAATCAAGTGAAACTTCAAACCACCTTAAACATTCAAACATTCAACACTGATGCAGTGACAGTAGTATACAGCAAGATACATGGTAGCAACTTCCCAAGACTCCTCCGACAGTGCCTTCTAAACCTGAGACCTCTACCACATAGATGCACAATAACATCAGATGAATGGGAACACCACCACCAGTAAGATCCCCTCCAAGTCATAAGCCATTCTGATTTGGAACTTTGCCCCTATTTCTTCACCATCACTGGATCAAAATCCTAGAAATTCCTTCTTTACTGCACTTCGGTTGGGTTTGGGGAATAATCAGGTTGTGTCAGGAGGGACCACTGGTAATGGGTAGTCAAGGACTAATCAAGTCTGATCTGGGATGTACCAGTAGGTTTGAAGGGGTGTGGATAGAACAGAGAGAGTAACTGGTGGAGTCAGTTAAGTCGTTACCAAGGAATTAAACTAGGTTTTACTTGTCTAACATTTCCTGCATAACTATCCAAATCGGTATACCAGAAGTGTCTGAAGTCTCTGACTTTTGGAGACTCTTTAGAGAACCCTGAGAGGTGAGAAGTTGCTGATCAGAAGTTCAGTTTCTCACTGAGGTCTTGTATTGTGACTTCTGAGGAGCCCCATAGCACATCTTTCGGGCATGTTCTCTGACCTTCTGCAGACTGGATGGTCTGGGCCTCCATTTAAACCATTTATAGTATTAAATAGATTATTGTCAAAAAAGGGATAATTTAATAGCAAGGTCAAAATTTGGTGATTTTTTTTCATAAAATATATTTATCATGAACTGACAGATTTTTGGGACTGTCAGTTTGATGGGTTTGAAATTTTGCAGTTCTAATTAGTGTAGATTTCTTCACAGATGCTATCATAGTTGCTGAGTATTTCCAGCATTTTCTGTTTATATTCCACATTTCTAAAGATAAGTTCAGTAATTAATCCACATTATTTACCCAAATTTAGCATAAAATTTAACAAACTGAAAATACACCCTTTTTAATTTTTTTTAATCAGTGGATGTTTAGTTCAAGTATGATCAAATGCATTTCATTTTGTATGGCTTATTCACTTTCAAAAGTGTGTGCAAATAAATTTGGAAGCCTGATGTAAGTATTAGTAAAGACCATTTTATATTCACATTATAGAAACTTTAAAATTTGACCATATTTGTTAATGCTGAATGTTATGATGTATAATTGGTAAAACATTTCTTGAGGACTTTGAAGGGAATTAAATACAGTTAACTTTTAACGTACTTTTGTGCTTTTTTTCCTCTAAGTGACCTCATGTTTGCAAAGGCATTAATAATTAGAAACCTTTTTCCTAGAATTCAGAAGCCTGAATCTCTGACTCTACAAACTTACCTAGTAGATTATTCCAAATACTTATCACCTTTAGTGTAAAGAGATATTTCTAACATCAGCTTCAAATTTATGTCCTTGCGTTCTACAGCCCTGACTAACCTTTAAGCAATATTTTTGAGTCATCTTATCTACATCATTATTGTATAAACCTGAGTGAAATTCCCCCATCCATATCTTTTCTGATTCCACTCTTGCACATCTTTACATCAAATTATATAGAGAGATTTAAAATCCGCAATTACTAATTTTTTCAAGATAATAAATGAGTCAAAGGGTGCAGAAAGGTCGGGGGAGGGGGAGAAGGAATGACACTTAATGCTTATCTTGTTTTCCAGAACTCCTTTCAAGGATTTCACACTAAACAGGTTATTTTGAAGCCTGGTAACTTGCTATTTAGTTGAAGTATAGCAACTATTCTTCGTGTTGCAAGGTTTTACAAACAACATAAGAACATAAGAACGAGGAGCAGGAGTAGGCCATCTGGCCCTTCGAGCCTGCTCCACCATTCAGTAATATCATGGCTGATCATTTCGTGGACTCAGATCCACTTACCGCGCTCTCACGGTATCCCTTAATTCCTTTATTGTTCAAAAAAAATCTACCTTAGCTTTAAAAACATTTACTGAAGTAGCGTCAACTACTTCACTGGGCAAGGAATTCCATAGATTAACAACCCTCTGGGTGAAGAAGTTCCTCCTCAATTCAGTCCTAAATCTGCTCCCTCTAATCTTGAGGTTATGCCCTCTTGTCCTAGCTTCACCTGCCAGTGGGAATGTCCTCTTTACTTCTATCTTATCTATTCCCTTCATAATTTTATATGTTTCTATAAGATTCCCCCCTCAATCTTCTGAAGTCCAATGAATATAATCTCAATCTACTCAGTCTCTCCTCATAAGCCAACCCTCTCAACTCTGGAATCAAACTCGTGAACCTCCTCTGCACCCCCTCCAGTGCCAGTACATCCTTTCTCAAGTAAGGAGACCAAAACTGCACACAGTACTCCAGGTATGGCCTCATCAGCACCTTGTATAGCTGCAACATAACCTCTCTGCAGCGATGAAGGACAAAATTCTATTTGTCTTCCTAATTACTTGTTGTACCTGCAGACCAACCTTCTGTGATTCATGCACAAGGTCCCTCTGCATAGCAGCATGTTGCAACTTTTTACCATTCAAGTAATAATCCTTTTTACTATTACTCCTACCAAAATGTATGACTTCACATTTATTTACATTGTATTCCATCTGTCAGACCTTTGTCCACTCACTCAAAGTATCTATGTTCCTCAGAAAGTTTCACAGTCCTCTACACACTTTGCTCTGCCGCTCATCTCAGTGTCATCTGCAAAATTTGACACCCTACATGTGGTCCCCAACTCCAAATCATCTATATAAATTGTAAATAATTGTGGTCCCAACACCGATCCCGGAGGCACACCACTAGTCACTGATTGCCAGCCGGAATAGCACTCATTTATCCCCACTCTTTGCTTCCTGTTAGTCAACCAATCCTCTATCCATGCTGATACTTTACCCCTAACACCATGCATCCTTATCTTATGCAGCAGCCTCTTGTGCGGCACCTTGTCGAAGGCCTTTCGGATATCTAGGTACACCACATCCACTGGGTCCCCATTGTCCACCTTGCTCGTAATATCTTCATAGAATTCCAAAAGATTTGTCAAGCTTGACCTGCCCTTCATGAACCCATGCTGCGTCTGCCCAATGGGACAATTTCTATTGAGATGCCTTGCTATTTCTTCCTTGATAATAGACTCAAGCATCTTCCCCACTACAGAGGTTAAGCTAAGCGGTCTATTTCTGATGAAGGGTTTAGGCCCGAAACGTCAAGTTTTCCTGCTCCTATGATGCTGCTTGACCTGCTGTGTTCATCCAGCCCCATGCTTGTTATCTATAATTCCCCATCTTTTGTCTACCTCCGTTTTTAAACAGTGCGTCACATTTGCTGTTTTCCAATCTGCTGGGACTGCCCCAGAGTCCAGCGAATTTTGGAAAATTACCGCCAATGAACCTGCTATTTCTCCCGCCATCTCTTTTAGTACCCTGGGATGCATTCCATCAGGGCCAGGAGACTTATCAATCCTTAGCTCCATTAGCTTGCCCAATACTACCTCTTCCGTAATAATGATTGTTTCCACGTCCTCACCTACCTTCGTCTCTTTGTCGATTACTGGCATGTTATTAGTGTCCTCCGCTGTGAAAAGACCGATACAAAATACCTGTTCAATACCTCGGCAGTTTCATCATATCCCACAACTAAATTCCTCTTCTCATCCTCTAAAGGGTCAACGTTTACTTTAGCCACTCTTTTTCATTTTATATATTTATAGGAACTTTTGCTATCTGTCTTTATATTCTGCGCTGGTTTTTTTCTCCTGTTCTATCTTACTTTTCTTTCTAGCTCTTTTTGTGGCTTTCTGTTGACCTTTAAAGTTTTCCCAGTCTTCTAGTTTCATGCTGTTTTTGGCCACTTTGTATGCCTTCTCTTTCAATATGATAGCCTCCCTTATTTCCTTAGACAACGATGGCAGATTACCCCTTTTCTTACAGTCCTTCCTTTTCACTGGACTATACTTTTGCTGAGCACTTTGAAAAATTGCTTTGAAGGTCCTCCACTGCTCATCAACTGTCCCACCATAAAATCTTTGTTTCCAGTATACTTTAGCCAAGTCCTCCCTCATTCTGTTGTAGTCCCCCTTGTTCAAGCACAGGACCCTGGTATTGGATTTTATCTTCTCACTCTCCATCTGTATTCTAAATTCAACCATACTGTGATCACTCCTTCCAAGAGGATCCCTAACTATGAGGTCATTAATTATTCCTGTCTCATTACACAGGACCAGATCTAGGATAGCTTGCTCCCTCGTCGGTTCCATTACATGCTGTTCAAGAAAACTATTACGGATACACTCCACGAACTCCTCCTCGAGGCTACCCTGACCGAGCTGGTTCGACCAATCTACATGTAGATTAAAATCCCCCATGATAATTGCCGTACCATTTTTACAGGCATTAGTTATTTCTTTGTTTATTGCCCGCCCCAATGTGATGTTATTATTTGGTGGCCTATAGACTACGCCTATCAGTGACTTTTTCCTCTTAGAATTTCTAATTTCCACCCAAATGGATTCAACCTCATTCTCCATAGAACCTATATCATCTCTCAGCACCGCCCTGATGTCGTCCTTGAATATCAGAGCTACACCACCTCCCTTACTTTCCTGTCTGTCCTTCCGAATAGTCTGGTACCCCTGGATATTTAATTCCCAGTAGTGACCATCCTGTAACCATGTCTCCGTAATGGCTGCCAAATCATATTCATTCACGATGATTTGTGCCGTTAACTCATCAACGTTGTTGCGAATGCTACGAACATTCAGGTAAAGTGCCTTTAGGCTAGCTTTCTTACCCTCATGATTTCCAACATCTCTAATAATATCTCCTGAGTTATCCTTCCTTTTTGCTTCGTTCATAGTCTGCTTTGAACTTAAACCCTCCTGCACACATGCTAACCTGCTGCTTACCTTTTTATTTACCATCATATTCCCTGTCGTTTTCCCTTTCCCTTCTCCCCGACTCACTAGTTTAAAGTCCTAGTGACCACCCTATTCATCCTTTTCGCTAGAACACTGGTTCCAGATCGGTTCAGGTGAAGACCGTCCCATCGGTACAGATCCCCCCAGTTCCAAAACTGATGCCAATGCCCCATGAAATGGAACCCCTCTTTCCCACACCACTCCCTTAGCCACGTGTTTACTTCCCTAATTTTCTTATCCCTGAGCCAATTTGCACATGGCTCGGGCAGTAATCTGGAGATTATGACCCTCGAGGACCTGTTCCTCAATTTCGTTCCAATGCTTGATAATCCCCAAACAGGTCCTCCATCCTAGCCTTGCCTATGTTGTTAGTCCCAACGTGGACCACAACAACTGGATCCTCCCCCTCCTGCTCCAATATCCTTTCAAGCCCATCAGAGATGTCCTGCGTCCTGCGTCCTGCATCCTGGCACCGGGCAGGCAACACACCATGCGGGACTCCCGAGCCCGCTTGCAAAGGATACTATCTATCCCTCTAACTATAGAATCCCCTATAACTACCACTTGTCTTTTTGCTCCCCCCTCTTGAATGGCCTCCTGCGCCATGGTGAACTGGCTCATCCTCCCTGCAGCCCTTTTCCTCATCTACACAGGGAGCAAGTATCTTGTACCTGTTGGATAAGGTCAAAAGCTGAGGCCCCCCCACTCCCGAACTCAGGATCCCCTTACCTGCCTCACTTGCAGTCACACCCTGTTGTCCCTGATCACTAACTGAATTTGAATTACTTAATCTACCAGGTGTGACTGCCTCCTGAAACAAAGCATCCAGGTAACTCTCCCCCTCCCGAATGTGCCGCAGCGTTTGAAGCTCAGATTCCAGATCTTCAACTCTGAGCCGGAGTTCTTCCAGCAACCAACACTTCCTGCACATGTGGTCACTGCCGTTCACAATGGGATCAGCCAGCTCCCACATCATACAGCTACAGCACATCACCTGCCCAGCCATCTCTACTTAGTTAATTTTTACTTTATATAAATTTATGAGTTAAATACTTCCTAATACTTTCTAATACTTCTCTGCTATGGTCTTTTTCAAATAACCAATTAATAGATAAATAAAAAAAGTAAGTAAATTTTTAACCAATTACGCGATACAGAAGAAATAGAAAAAAATAGAAAAACCTTACCTTGCCAACACACCACAGAGTCCTTTTTTTTTGGTTAGAGGAGGAGGGTGGGTGGGAGACACTACCCGTGTAAAGTCTCGGGTTCAGCCGCTGCCCAAATATATTCCCGGCAGCCCCTGGTCCTCACTTTCGCCTCTCCCTCTGCTGCTGAAAAATGAAGCTTACCTTCCCAGGCTGCCCTCGCGCCTCCTTTCGGACTTCCGCCGCTGAAACAACTGAAAGGAACAGTTGGATACATAACCAATTAGTGTGTTATTAGGTGGAGATAGTTGAGCTGGAGGGAGAAATGTTGACTTTAATGTGGATTTTAAAAGAAGTTTCATCTTACAAAGAAAATTTGACCACTTTTTTAATCTAAAAACAGATGCTGCGAAGATCTTAAATCTTTGTCACAGTTTTCCAATTTAATACATATTTTGTATTGCCCCTGAACTATTTGTTAACAATCTATGTTCTAAATCTTGTAGGTGGATATTAATTGGCATTCTTACTTTGAGACGGAGGTATAGTTCAAAACACAGGGGCAGAAGTAGGTCATTTGGCCTTGAATCCACTCTGCCGTTCATTGAGATCGTGGCTGATTTGATAAACTTAACTTAACTTCACTGTCCTGCAGAATCCGGCCATCTCAACCTTGAATATACTTAGCCTCTACAGTCCTCTGTGGTAAAGAATTACACAGACTTGCCACACTCTTGAGAGAAGAAAATCCTATTCATACCCCCCTTAAATGAGTGACTCCTCACTGAGGTTATGCCCTTTGGTCCTTGATTCTCCCACCGGGGTAAGAACCCCTTGGCATCTAGCTCATCATGTCTTCTAAGAATCTTATATATTTCAATAAGGCCTCCTCTCATTCTTCTAAACTCCAGTTAATACAAGCTCATTTTTATATTAATCTCATTTATACAATTTTCATAATGTTGCTGTTTTTATCAGGGAGTTCTTTGGTCCAGACTAATGCCCTGAGGACACGTTCAAATCTCACCACAGTGGGATTTGAATTCAATTAATGAAAAATAAATCTGGAATATAAAGCTAGTCTCAGTGGTTGTGCCACAGGACGACCACCAATTGTGGAAAATCCATTCGATTTACACATGTCAAATATATCTGCCAACCTTACCTAGTGTGACCTACATACAAGTCCAGTTTATCCTTAGCTGTCCTCTGAAATGGCTTAGCAACCCATTAGGTTTAACAGAATTAAGGATAGGCAGGGATACCCATGTCAGATGAAACTGTTAAAAAAAAAACTTGGAGGTGAACATCCAGCAAAGAATCATGCTGCTGTATCACTGATTTTTTTGTTTTACTTAGGTTGTAACAGTTTTTCATGCATTTAAAAATAGGGCCACACAACTTCACCACAGATTCTTAAATACATGTTTGCTATTGTATAATATATTCAGTGCAGAAACATGCTGTTTCACACAACAGGTGCACACCAGTTTTTCATTTCTGCATGAGCATCCTCCTGTGCCGCCTCCTTTTAACCCTGTTCACTATTCTGTTTACCCTCATGTGACTTCAGGCTTCTCTTTAAATGCATTCGTGCCAATTGTTTCAAAATCTTGCAAAAATGCAAAAACAGGAAACATATATTGTGAATTAAATCTCTGGTATTTTGTTTTCTGTCTTTATTTACTTTTAATATTATTTAATTTTCAAATGATTACAAATGCTATCATTTTATTACCTATTCATTTTCTGATCAAATGTTGTATCAGAGCATTGATGTGTCTGTTTTCTTCAATGATGAATGTTTACTGTATTTTCTGTATTAAAGACTTGAAACCAACCTTCCCATCATAATTGTAGACCATACAAATTATAATATTGCAATTTGTTTGAATGCTCGTTATTATACTCACATATGAGCATAATCAGAGTCCCCCTGAATAGTGTGTATTATATATTAAATTTCATAAAGATTGACATAATGAAATTTGTGCTGGTTATGGTTTTAAAAAACACTTTATTTTGTTTCAGGTTTATGAAGAGGGTGATTACAGAAAAGTCAGATTTGTTGGTCGACAGAAAGAAGTAAGTTTTCCCAGGGTGTAGAGATATTTGGAATTCACTGGAAATTTCTGTCTTCCTAATTATACATGTTTTCAGTTTTTAAGCTACAACATTGAAATTGTAGTAAGGGCATTTAAATATTCAGAATAGAAAAGTCACCATAATCTGACCAGACCATAGGGCTGCAGTCTCATTAGAGAAAGATGACTGGTGGTGGTTCAGCTGAGGGTCACCACATTTTAGGTGAGGGGTGAGATTGAGCAAGGGTCATTCATCGTAACCTCAACCAGTGTGGGCAATGAACCCACATTGTTGATGGTTTGCATCGCGAACCAACTAAGTGGCCCCCAGTATTCAAACTCACTTTAGTACGAAAGCACAAGGTGGTGAGGGTGCTAAATATACTCTGGGGGATTTCATATCTGCCAAACCACAGCAAAATGGCTGAGCAGCAGCACTACTGACTCAGCTGGTTGGGTCCTAAAGGCGGGCCAGCAGCAGGTGGTGAAGGAAAAACATAATTGACCTCATCCTCAACAACCTGCTGGCTGCAGATGCATCTGTCCAAGTCAGTATTGGTAAGAGTAACCACCATACAGTCCTCATGGAGACAGAGAGATAACAAGGTGTAGAGCTGGATGAACACAGCAGGCCAAGCAGCATCAGAGGAGCAGGAAGGGTGACGTTTCGGGCCGAGACCCTTCTTCAGAATTTCTGAAGAAGGGTCTAGGCCCAAAACGTGAGCCTTCCTGCTCCTCTGCTGCTTGGCCTGTTGTGTTCATCCAGCTGTACACCTTGTTATCTCAGATTCTCCAGCATCTGCAGTTCCTACTATCTCTTGTGGAGACAAAGTTCTGTCTTCACATTGAGGATACCCTCCATCGTGTTGTGTGATACTATCATTTTGATAAATGGGACAGACTTCAAACAGATCTAGTAACTCAAGACTGGGCATCTAGGAGGTGCTACAGGTCATCAACAGCAGCAGAATTGTACAACAACACAATCTGCAACTTCATGACCCAGCAAATTCCCACTTAACCATTGCCATCAAGTCAGGGGATCAACTGTGATTCAGTGGAGAGTGCAGGAGGGCATGCCAAGAGCAGCACGAAGCATATCTAAAAATGAAGTGTTAACCTCGCAAAGCTACCAAATAGCACTACTTGCCTGCCAAGCAGCATAAGCAGCAAGTGGTATAGCTAAATGACAGATCAACCAACAGATCAGATCTAAGCTCCACAGTCCTGCCATATCCAGTCATGAATGGTGATGGACAATTAAACAACTTGCTGGAGGAGGCTCCACAAATATCCCCAATCTCCATGATGTACAACAGATCAGTGCAAAATATAAGGCAGAAGCATTCACTGCAGTCTTCAGCCAGAAATGCTGAGTAGATTCACCTTGACCTCCTCCAGTGGTCCCTCGCATCACAGGTATCAGTATTCAGCCAATGTGATTTGCTTTATGGGATATCAAGAAATAGTTGGTGGCACTGAATACCGCAAAGACTATGGGTTCTGATAACATTTTGGCAATGGTACTGAGTACTTGTGCTTCAGCACTTGCTGCTCCCCTAGCCAAGCTTTTCCAGAACAGTTACACAATGGCTTTCACCCAACAATGTGGAAAATTTTCCATGTATACCCTGTACAAAAAGCAGGACAAAGTCAACCAGGTTGATTACCACCCAATCAGTCTACTCTCGATCATCAGTAAAGTGACGAATATGTCATCAGCAGTGCTATCAAGCAGCACCTACTCAGCAATAACCTGCTTGCTGAAGCCAGGTTGGGTCCAGCCAGGGTCATTCAGCTCCTGACCTCACTATAGCTTTGGTTCAAACATGGACAAAAGAGATAAGGTAAGTGTGATAGTCCTTGACATTAGGCTATATTCGACCAAGTGTGGCATCAAGGAAACCCAGGAAAACTGGAATCACTTGATTTTAGTGGGCAAACTCTCTGTCGGTTGAAGTCATATCTGGCACGTGGGAAGATGGTTGTGGTTGTCAGAAGTCAGCCACATCAGGTCTAGGACATCTCTGCAGCAGTTCCCCTGGGTAATGTCCTCAACCCAACTATCTTCAATGACCATCCCTTTTTTAAAATTTCTTTTTAATTCATTCATGGAATGTGGATGCTGATTGTCTATTCCTAATTGCCCAGAGGATAGTTAAGAATAAATTTCTCCCTGATTTTCCCCTATTTCTGTGGGTCTGGAGTCAGACAAAGTAAGGACAATAGTTTCCTTCCCTAAAGGCCATTCCTGAACCAGATGGGCTTTTCCTGGCAATCAACAACAGTTTCATGATCATCATTAGATTCTTAATTCTAAATTTTTATTGAATTCAAATTCCACCATCTGCCATTGCAGCATTTAAAACCCGAGTCCTCAGAATATTACTTAGGTCTTTAAATTAATAGTCTGATGATCAATACTACTAGGTCATTGCCTTCCCATAAAGGCGAGAAGTATGCAATCACAAGCGAACATCCCCAATGATCAGGACAATTCGTGACTTCTCATACTGATGCAGTCCATGTTCAAATGTAACCAGATCTGGACAGTATCCAGGCTGGGGCTGACAAGTGGTAAGTAACATTCGCACCATTCAAATGGTAAGCAATGACCATCTACAATAGAGACTATATAATCACTGCCTGTTGACATTTAATAGTGTTAACATCACTGAAACCATCCTACTGGGGTTACCATTGACCAAAAACTCAACCAGACTCGCCACATACACACAGTGGCTTTAAGAGCAGGTCAGAGGCTAGGAATACTGCAGCAAGTAACTCACCTTCTGACTCTCCAAAGCCTGTCCACCATCTGCAAGGCAAAAGTCTGTGTGATAGTATACTTCCTTCTTGCCTGATAGGTACAGCTCCAACACTTAAGAAGCTCGACATCTTCCATGTCAGACAACCCACTCAATTGGCACTGTGTGCACAAGCATCCACTCCTTCCGCCACTAATGCTCAGTAACAGCAGTGTGTACTATCTCCAAGATACACCGCAGAAATTCATCAAAAATCCTTAGGCAGTACCTTCCAAACCCATGACCACTTCCATCTTAGAAGGCCGAGGGCAGCACATACGTGGGAACACCACCAGCTGCCAGTTCCCCTCTAAGCCACTCACCGTTCTGACTTGGAAATATATCGCCCTTTCTTCAGTATTGCCGGGTCAAAATCATTGAATTTCCTCCCTAAAGGCATGGTGGGTCAACCTATAGCATGTGGACTGCAGTGGTGCAGGAAGGCAGCTCTCCACCACCTTTCCAAGGGCAGCTATAGACGGATAATAAATGCTGGCCAGCCAGCAATACCCATGTCCCATTTGTGAATTTTAAAAAATTCAAACATTTAGATCTCCTAACCCTGTCCTTATTTTAATTCTGTTTGCCTCCTTCTGTCTTGTTCATGTGCTGCTTAAGTGTTTTAATTTTGATTTCATTTTCACAATTTAGCTGGGCAAGTGTTTAATCAGTTACAGTAATGTAAACCTTTAAAAGTCAGACTTTTAGCTGATTGATATGGTCCGATGATGTAGGGATGGTACAGTGGCTCAGTGGTTAGCACTGCTGCCTCACAGCACCAAGGACCCAGGTTTGCTTCCACCCTCGGGTGACCATTCGTGTGGAGTTTGCACATTCTCCATGAGTGTGGGTGGGTTTCCTCCCATAATCCAATGATGTACAGATCAGGTGGATTGGCCATGCTAAATTGCCCATAGTGTCCAGGGATGTGCAGGCTAGGCAGATTAGCCATGGTAAATCTGGGGTTACAAGGATTGTGTAGCAAGGGTAGGCCTGAGTGGGATGTTGTTTGGAGGGTCAGCATGGACTTGGACCAATTGGCCTGCTTCCACTCTGTAGGGATTCTATGATTCTGTGTAACCAGGGTGTAAGTCTGTGAAATGGGTATATTTGTCTGCAAACCCTGCAGCCTGGCCATGATGAATTCCTGAATTTATTTTGTAATACTTGAAGAATTAAGATAAATGTTAGAACACAACCAAACAGGAAGATCATTGTGTTACATTTAAGCATTTCTATACGATGCACTGTAACATGATTTAACCTTTTATATGTTTCTAGTTTTCATCATTTAATTCTTCTATTCAATATTTTTCAAACACCAATTCCACAAAGAACTTTTTGGTTATGTAAAAGATTTTGCTGTTGATTCAGAGTTAATTCCAAAACTTTCCTGGTATCAAAAAGCTGAAACGCTTCTGGTCATATGCTAACATTATTACGCAGTCTCCTTTAAATTGTACAAGTCCATGGCTCTATTATCTTGAAGGTACATTTCTCAAATGTCTCCTTGCAGTCACTTAATTGTCACTCTTTTAAAAACTTCCACCTGATCCTGTAGTCTGCTTCACAAGTTGTCTCTTGTTCAGTCTTGCACTTTTATCATTGCTGTTCTTGGACAGAGTGATTCCCTGCACCCAATGTGACTATACTATGGCTTTAAAAGGTGTATTTTGCCCTTTTTTTTTTGAAATGAAGACAGATTGAGAGGTAGCGAGCAGTCTTATCAGAGCCCGTAAAATAAACAGTTTGTGAAGCAACAAGGTGCAAAGCTGGATGAACACAGCAGGCCAAGCAGCATCATAGGAGCAGGAAAGCTGATGTTTCGGGCCTAGACCCTTCCCTTGGGTGTTTCCTTTTTAAAAGTTGGAACAAAAGCTGCCTGAATGGGTGGGGTCAAGATCCTACTGATCCAAGATTTTTAGTTTTAGTTTTTTCAGTAACAGTTGCTGCTGTCAATATATTTGAGGTTACTCACAAATTTTTATTTTTATTCAATATTGCCTGTGTTGGTAACAGTAATAAATATTGCTAATTGCAGTTGATGATTCTTGGTTAGATTGAATCAGAAATGGAAAAAACTGGCATGCTGAATATCATTTTGGTGACCAGCTTCTTCACCTAAACCAAAATTTGTGCTAATTAAGTGGATGATGTAGATTTTGTGTGTATTGGATACTGCACCTCAGAAGAGTAGCGATCCAAACCTTTTACATTGGGTTCAGTTTCCAAAAGCAGGTTGAAACATCGCTAGTTGACCAGTTTAGACTGGCAGCATATACAATATCCAATGACAGCAGTAGCTATTGGGTGTCAGATGGGTTACTTGGTGGAAGCCATGATGGGGAAGTCTAGAAAATGTTTTATATTCTCGTTCTTCTGATTATTTGTGCCTGAAGGGTAGTGTGAAAACATATCACCTTTAACCATTGACCTTGCAATTGTGAAAGAAAGTGGCTTTTGTAATATATCCTGATAATCAAGTTAAGATGCTTCAAAAAAATGAAGACAATTAGAATAGTTGCTGGATACATGAATTGGAAAGTTTTGGAGGGATATAGGCCAGGAGCAGGTAGGTGGGACTAGTTTAGTTTGGGATTATGTTTGGCATGGACTGATTGCATCAAAGGGTCTCTTTCTGTGGTGTATGACTCTATGACAATATGATTTTAAGCAATGTGTCTATTAATTTGTCATGCTATGTCAACAGTGTTATTTCTGTGTGTGATACTGTGAAAATAGTGTGATTTCTCACGTTTTTAATCTATGACAAATACCTATGGGCAGAATTTTCAAAGCTTTTGAAAAACATTGCAAAAATAAAATTGATATGGTAGAGACAACGGCCAAGATTTTGTGGGTAAAATAACGGTGAGGCTAACAACCTTCATTGTTACCAAAGTATAAATCAGATAGCAACTTAATTAAACATGCTCAGTTAAACGTTTTAATGTTTTCTTAGTCCCTTTTTAATTTCTCAGTTCCATCTTTCTTTCCCTTATTTTGTTTCAGTGCTGTAATTGCTTTTGCATTGAGTTAATTAAATTTCCTCATGCAGTCTCTGCCTGCCATTGTCACAATTCTGTTCTTAATCAGACTGAAGATATATGCAGTAGTTTTCGCTTCTCACAGATCCTAAACTCCTGTAAAGGCCACTGCATCGAAACAACTTACTAACTGCATGTCCCAGTGCAATACCCCATTAAGACATTTGCAGGAAAGTGTTCTGCGTATCATTCATTGCTGATCTTAAATTCTGTCTCAATGATGGACATCTATTTAGCATTTGCAGAGTTGACTAAGATCCAATCCTTTGAGCAAAATAGGTCCTTGTAGGTTACATTTTTAGGAATTTGAGATTTACTTGTATTAGTCAAAGTAACATATTTTGAGCCATTGTACATGGAATGCAGGAGTATTATAGAAAAGTTGTTCTGAAATTTAACTGCAGCTCTTTAAAATGTTTTGCATAGCTTGTAATGTGACATGCAAATTTATAGCAATTTTCCCATCTTTCAAACATATGAAACTCGAAGATTGTTCAAAGAACTATTTAGAATTAAGTTCTTCACCATGTTTAATGTTCTTGCGGCATTTGTTAGTGTCAAATCTTAGAAGCCTAATTATTGGAGCTAACTTTTTATCATTTAAATTATTCTATCAGATTCTACCCCTCCCTTTTAATCTTTCCTAAATAGTGGGAATATTTTTGAGGTCTTAGTGAAAATTTGTAGCTTGGGTAGTGGATGCAGTTGTTCATTAGCTCACTGAGACGTTTGTTCTGTAGTATGCAGATGTTTTGTTACCTTTCTCGGCAACATCATCAGTGCAACCTGTAATCAAAGCGTTGGTGTTCTGCTTCCTTCCGGATTTATATGATCCTTTGGTATGATGGTCTATTCGCTTCCGGTTCTGTTGTTTTAGCAGCGATCTGTATGCAGGTCTGTTTCTATGTGTTTGTTAATGGAGTCCTGTGTTGAGAAGCAGGCTTCCAGAAATTCCCCTGCATGTCTGGTGTTTGCTTGTCCCAGTATGGTCACTTTGTCCCAGTTGAACTGATGGCCCTTATTGTCTGTGTGCATTGCGACAAGTGAATATTGGTCGTGTCTTTTAGCTGTAAGCTGGTGTTCATGTATCCTGGTTGTCAGTTTCCTCCCTGTTTGTCCAATGTAATATTTAGTTCACTCGCTACATGGTATTCTGCATGTAATGTTGGTCTTGTTTATTGTTGGATGGGGTCTTTAGTCATTGATAACATTTGGCGCAGTGTTGCTGTAGGTTTGTGTGCAATCATGATCTTATGTGGTCTTAGGAGTCTGGTAGTCATTTCTGATATATTTTTGATGTAGGGTCTTGTGTTGTAGAGAAGCCTGGTTCTCAACACGGAACTGCATTAACAAACACATAGAAATAGACACCGTATACAGACCACTGCTAAAACAACAGAACAGGAAGCGACAAGGCCATCATACCAGACGATCATATAGATCTGGAAGGAAGCAGAACGCCAACGCTTCGATTAAAGGTCGCAATGATGATGTTGCCTAGAAAGGTAACGAAATGTCTGCATACCTCAGACAATCGGCTTGGCGAGCTAATGAACAACTGCAGTGGAAATATTTCTATCAATATTCTTCATGATTTTAAAGCAATCATATTTTTATGTATTTCTAAGCTCTAGTGAAACTATAACTTTTTTTTTAAGTGTCTCCTCATAATGAATTTTTCATTCCTGGCTTCATGGTGCAGCTGTCTCTTAATTCCTTTTTTACTAATAAGATCTCCAAAATTGACCAGGCCATTAAATGTGGAATGACCTCATGCTGTGCATAAATTTATCATAACACTTTTCTCTTGTAATGTTTATCCATATTTCTGAAGCCTAAAATGTTTGGTCTTCCTGACTTCATGCATCTGTGTTGAAACTTTCAGGTAGAAGGATATATTTCAATTGTTAACTAATTTCAGTGCCGCTGTTTCACATCCTGCAGTGATTTTTGCACTGAGTGTGTACTCGTTTTCTTGGTTTTCCTACCAAAATGTCTTGCTTCGTTCTTCTCCATGCTGAATCGTATTTGCCATTTGACTACCCATTCTACAAAATTGTCCATGTCCTCCTGAAGTCTTATACGTTCTACTTTACTGCTTGCTGAATTGACTTTTTAAAATCATCAAATTTCAGTGTTATGCTGTCTCAGTTGTACTCCCATTTACCACAATTTTTTTGTCTGCTCCTGGCCACGTCGTGGAGAATTTTTTATTATATAGCATGCAGAGATACAGAATTTGATGTGAAATAATATTGTAAGTCCAAAAACTGAGGTCAGCATGCATTATCTTCTATCCATTAAAACCAATACTTCCATCTCTCCAAATTCGCATGAAGAATGCGAAGTCATAAACTTGATCTCTGTATTTTGTTATAACTTAGTTGAAATGTTTGTTTTGAGGTAGATGCCTGTTAATGGTCTTTACCATTGAGTACCATTTTGAATATCGAACACCTGAACATATCAGTCAAATAACAAGTGTGAAAAATAACTGGAGTATTTGCAGATTCTGGGAAGGAATTTTGATGTTTGTTTTGGTCAAAGCTAAAATGTCACACTTTGTGCTCTTCCAACTGTATTTTGATAGGTAAATGAAAGCTTTGCTATTGATTTAGTAGCTGAGGAGCCTGTAACTGAGGTATCAGACAGAGTGGTTTCATGTGATGGTGGTGGTGGAGCCCTTGGACATCCTAAGGTGTACATAAACTTGGTAAGTATTTGATTACATTATCTGTTCTTTAAATGCTTAGGGTAGAAATTTGGGATCTGTCATATATTTTTCTGACTCTTGAATAACAGCTATTAAGTTAAATATATGCATTTGACTGTTGCAAAGAAAAATGATTTACTTCATACAAAGGTAAAACTATTGTGCGCATGCAGGTTATATGTGAGAAGAATGTGTTTGGCTTCCATTCATTCAGATAATCTAATTACATAAAACAGGTTTTTACCAGATTTCATATGTATAATTCCTTGTTGAAATGTTAGGAATATGCCGCACTTAACGCTGAGTTTTTCTCGACTGTTTTTAGACAATGGAGGTGAGCATGTTGGATAGTGATTAACACACCATCCATATTGCTTAGAAAATATGCTGTATTCCCTTCCCATGAGCCTGATAAAAGCATTCCAGACCAGCAGAAACTACCAGCCAATCAGAAGCTGAATTCTAAAGTTCACTGGTTGAGGCCTATTGCTTGGGTACTACTTAATGCACTGCTTGAGAGGTTGAGGTCATGAGGAGAGGGAAGGCTATCAGTGGCAAGGCAGTGGTATGGTTTTCAGAGACCACACTCTTGATCCTGTCTGTGCCTTTGATTGCCCCTATGGTGGAGCAGTTAGAGGTCCGTACCTGCTTTCTGATCCCACCTTCCCCTCCTCCACCCCAAAAAATAGTACACCCATCCATCAAGTCACCCTGATTTCCCAGTCTGGAAACTAGCCACTGTTCTCTTCCTCCTAGAAGATGGCAGTGGTGGATTGAGAAGGTTGTGCATGGATGCTGTGTACATCACCTGATAGCAAGGTTGCTTCCTCAGAGAGGTCAGTTTTGTATTTGCATTTCTGTGACCTCTGGTTTTGCTAAGACTGTGTTATGGAAACCTCCTGTTTGCTGAGTGCAGAGCATGTGGGGCTTGGTAAATTTGCAATTGAAACGCTGAATAATGTAAATTTGATTTTAGGTGATGTAGCCTTACATTGTTTAAAAAAAGTCATAGAATATTGGCATCACTGACATGGCAGCATTTATTGCCCATCCCTAATTGTCTCTGAACTGAATAGCTTGCTAGGTCATTTCAGAGTCATTGCTGTGAATCTTGAATGACACGTAAGCGAGATGAGGCTGATATCCTTCCCGAAAGGACATTTGTTTTACACCAGATTGCAGTTTTACACCAGTCAACAATGGTTTAATGGTCACCTACACTGAGACTCTCTTAATTTTGGGTTTTATAATCGAGTGTAAATTCCACCAGCTGCCATGGCCTCACTGTTTGGATTGCCACGTGCCACCATTTCCCTATCTCTGCAAAATAATTGCTAATCTTATCACTACAGGTGAATTGATATCTGAAGAAGTCACATTTTTGATACAAGTTAATAGAAATCTGAAATGCTGTACTGTAAAAGACTGTAAATGCTGGATTGCTGGATTTTTGTTAGGGGAGGGTGATGAGGGAGATGGAACTGAGGCAAGTAAACAAATTTAAAGTTCTGATCAATCGTGGTCTAATTGAATTGGGGAACAAGCTTACAGAGCTGCATCCCCTCCTGATATTGTATTTGTACGTTCACTTGTTGCAAAAACAATGCAGCTTAATTTGTAACTGCTGCCAAGTCTCATACTAACTTCCTTTGAAAGCCATACTTAGTACAAATTGCAAGGGAAACCATTGTATTAGGCTATCATATACTTGTGTAATGGGTACCATGAGTGCATTCGTAAGCATAGAATAACATATAATTGTAATTTTTTATAATTCTATTTATATGTAATTTATATTTACACTTTATATTTAGTAATTTAATTCTCAGGTTAAATGTTTTGAATATTGTCCAAATTTTGTCTTGATTTATGTTTCTTTCTTAGGACAAAGACACAAAAGTTGGAACATGTGGTTATTGTGGGCTTCGATTTAAGCAGATACGTCATTGAGAGGAACCATTGGAATCTCCTCACATTGTTTCTCTTTATGACAGTGTTGTATAGGCTTCAACTATGAAACGTACAGAAAAATAAATTAATTGAGCTCTGCATGTGTGTTGCTCTCTTTAAAGTGAAGTTCGAATGTCAAGACCATATGCAATAGGAACAGAAGTAGGCTATTCAGACCCTTAAGCCAGCTCTGCCATTCAGTAGGACTGTGGCTAATCCAACTCTTCTCACATCCGCTTTCCTGCCCTTTCCCCATAATCCACGATTCCCCTTCTGATCAAAAATTTATCTGTCTCAGAGTTAAACATGCACCAGGATCTGCCCCACAGCTCTGTGGTATAGAGCTCCAGAGACTCATAACCCTATGAGAGAAGAACTTCCTTCTCACATAAGCCTTAAATTGGTGTACCTTAATTTTGAGACTATGCCATCTGATCCTAGACTCTCCCATGAGGCAAAACGTCCTTTTGGCATTTAACCTATCAAGCCCTTAAAGAATCCTATATGTTTCAGTGAGATCACCTCTCATCTTCTAAATCCCAATGAGTAGAGTCCTGACCTGTTTAATCTTTGTTTGTAAGGCAATCCCTCCATACGAGGGATCATCCCAGTGAGCATTCTTTTAACTATGCCCAATTAAATAATATCTTTCCTTAAGTAAGAAAACAAAAACTGCTCACAGTACTCCAGATGTGGCCCATCAGCACCTTGTACAGTTGCAGTGCACAAGAATGCCAGGTCCCTTTGTGTTGCAGTTTTCTGCAGTTGATCTCTATTTAAATAATGCTGTTCTTTTGTTCTTCCTTCCAAAATGAACAATTTCACATTTTTGACATTATACACTATTTGCCAACATTTTGCACACTTATTTAACTCGTCAATTTTTCTCCCTTTCCCTCTCACAATGTGCCTTTCCACTTATTTTTGTCAGCTTCAAATTTGACCATAGTACATTTACTTCCTCCAGTTCATTAATATGTATTGTAAACATCTGCAGCCCACCACTCATTCCTGTGGAACTTCACTGGTCACAGGTCAGCAACCTGGAAAAGAACCCATTATTCCCACTTGTTGTTTCCTCCCCATTAGTAAATTCTCATCCTTGCCAATATACAATCTGCAATACCCTGTGCTTTTATGACTTAAGCTTATGTGAGGTATGTTATTAAGTGCCTTATGGAAATCCAAATACAACACATCTACTGGTTCCCCTTTATCCACTTTATTTGAGACTTCCTCAAAAACCTCTAATAAAATAGTCAGACATGATTTCCTTTACATGAAGCCATACTTACTCTGCTCGAATAAATTACGATTTTCTAAACGTTCTGTGTAATAATTGAGTCCAGAATGTTTCTACCAATCGATGTTAGGTTAATCTGCCTGTTGTTACCTGCTTTTTTGCCTCCCTCCATTTTGAATAGGGATGTCACATTGGCAGTTTTCCAATCCTCTATTTCTCCAGAATCTAAGGACTTTTTCAAAAGTTACAACAATGCATCTTCTATGTCTGTAGCTACTTCTTTTAGGATCCTAGGATGCAAGCCACCAGGGCCAGGGGATTTATCTGCCTTTAGCCCCATTAGTTTGTTTAATACTACTTGTCTGGTGATAGAGATGGTACTTGGTTCCTTCCCCCGTATTCTTTAGTATTAATGAGATGTTCAAAGTATCTTCCACTGTAAAGACTGATACAAGAAATATGTTTAACTCCTTTTTCACTTCCTCCTTCCCCATAAAAGTCTCCTGAGCTTCATTTTCTAAGAAGGTTATGTTCACTTTGACCTCTCTCTTCCTTTTTATATAAATATCAGGAAGCTCTTATTATCAGCTTTTATATTCCTCGCTAGTTTGCCCTCATGGTTTACTTTCTCTGTATTATCTTTTTAGACCTTTTTTAGATTCTAAATTTATCCCAGTCTTCGGGGCTATCACTAACTTTTGTCTCTTTAGATGCTTTTTCTTTCAACTTAGTACTCTGTTTGATTTACTTGATTAGTGTTGGTTGATTTATCCCAGTCTCAGAATCTTTCCTCCATACCAGGAGGTATGCTGAGAGTCATGAACTATCTCCTCAAAATTTGCTACTGCAACTTTACTAGCATTCCTGCTAACCCACCTGCCCAGTTCTCTTCATCTGACTCTGTCCTCATTTAATTGTAATTCCCTTTATTTAAGTTAGACACATTTATTTCTGAACGAAGTTTCTCAGTCTTGAACTGAACATTACATTCATCGTGTTATGATCACTGCTTCCTGGGGGATCTTTTACTCTGAGGTCATTTATTAAACCTGCCTCATTACCCATTACTAATCCAAGGTAACCTGTTCCCGGTTGGCTCCACGAAACATTACTCTGGGAAACTATCCCCAATGCACTCTGTGAATTTATTGTTATAGCTACCCTTCCCAATTTTATTAACACAGTCATCACGAAGATTAACATTTCGTTCAAGAGAGCATTTCTTGTGAAGCCAGTATGACTTGACAAGTGCAGAAGGTAAGTGTGATTTCAGTTTCATCTAGCTTTCTGTTACACTGGGCTCTATCCCAAAATTAACATACAATCAATCGTAAGGTCTCTAACTGTGTATCTGAGAACTCTCATTTCTAGTTGTTCCAGTTACAATTGCTCAATTCTTGCACAAAAGTGTGACTGACAGGCTTAGTAAATAGCTTCTATTTTGGCAATGGTACGTGATAAAGGTATTTATTTCAATTTAAATTGAAATCTACAAATGATATGCCTAATCACTAATGTTGAAAAAGCTCTCTTATAGCCTGAAATTTGCTGGACTGGCGATTTTCTTATGGTGTGTTCTGCTAGTTATGATGTTTTCCCTCATCCTTCGGCTTCAATGACTATCAGCTTCAACGTAGTCATTGAAGCCACAATTATCAAGGGTAATGTGATGATCATTTAAGGATATGCAAGAGATTAGAAAGCTAGAGAACCTAAAACAATCTATCATTCATCAGTATTTCAGTTGAAGGATATCCATGGTAGAATAAGCAGAAATTAGTGAACTTAGGAATGCTGAAAGAAGTAAATGAGTTTGTAAGTGAAATAAAGATAATGACAATGTCTAGAAAAGACAATGAAACCACCAACATGAATGAACAATAGAAACAGGTTAAAGAATCTGTTAACGAAGAAGGGCAAACCTTCAATGTTTTTAAGAGGAATTTGGAAGAACATCAATACTCAAGAAGGCAATTTGAACTGCAGGCAAGAAGATAAGTGTGAATTAGGGCTTTTAGTTAGGAAGCATAATATCTGCAGATGGAAGGTACAACAACAATAACAATGAGAAAGGCTGTATTTTGTTAGAAGAGACCATTACTAAACAGAAAGCTGAATAAACAACTTGTAAAGAGCTTGATTTAGTATGTTGCCTTGTAAGGATGCATGATGAAAGGAGGTAAAATACATTTTGTTATGGACAGATCATGAGTTTTGAAACTAAACACTCTCCCTCTATTGCCAATTCGTGAGCAGAATATGATTTTTTTTTTCCCCTGTTACACATGTTGATGTCTTTCCCCACGCCCTCTGTTTGTGCAGCCTGTCTTTGAAAAGACTGCAACAAAGCTGTTGGGGTAGGCTTGAGCCAATGGAAGTTTAATATAATATAGTCTAAGATGTGCAAGAATACTTTGTAAATGCTTGTAAACATACAAGGAGAGATCAATTCACCAAGGATAAAAAGTTTATTCAATTAGCAGCAACATAAATACAAAATAACTGAGGGAAACAAACTTGTCAATGTCTTTGCATTTACGATAGAGACCAAAACTGGAGTTAGCAGCCCTTTCTGGAGTTGTATGATTGGCTAGCCAGCAGTTGAGGAGTTGTAGGCACTTTCTTTTAAAAAATCTCTTTGAAAGTCCTCTGAGGAATGCTGTTGAAATGTAAATTTTATAAAGTTGATTACTTGATTAAATGAAAGGGCACAAATACAAATAAATACAAATTGGTTGCTTTCTTCATAGTCTTTTTTTATGTAGTCTAGAATTAGAGGATTTCATATCATCTGTAGATGCTATTTTGAGTAGTGTCGACTTCTTAATTGCTTTGCATTGCAGATAACAAATTGACTGGCACATCTCAGAGGTTAAGTGGAAAGTTATTAACATGTCTTACAGGACAGTTGTAACTTGCAATTCTACTCTACACCACGATATTTGCCATTCAAGTCCCATCAGGTGCATAGATTGTCAACCTGATTTTGGCTTTTGATTAAAGCAGCCACCGTTGTATGCTAGTTAGTGTATTCTTAAAGTCCCTGTATATATAGCTATACGTTAAAGATTGTTTGTTTACTTGATTTTTACACTTAGAAATGTGGTTTGAAGGATCAGCAGGACAGAGAAAACTATGAAGTGCTAAGGGATGTGAAACAACAAATCAGTTTGTTGAACATAGAATCTCTATAGTGCAGAAAGAGGCCATTCAGCCCAACAAGTTTGCACCTACTCTTCAAATAGCATGCCACCCTCCAAAGAGCTCCCTCCCAAACCCAGCCCCTTACTGTATCCCTGTAACCCCACATTTACCATAGCTAATCCACCTACCTTCACATCCCTAGAAACTACAGACTGTTTGTAACATGGCCGCTCCACCTAACCTGCACATCTTTTGACTGTGGGAGGAAACAAGAGCACCCGGAGGAAACTCATGCAGAAATGGGGAGACTGTGTAAACTCCACACAGACAGCCACCCAAGGCTGAAATCGAACAGGGTCCCTGGCACTGAGACAGCAGTGCTAACTGCAGAGCGACCATTGCTACCCTTGCTTAGCACATAATTAACATAAGGGATAGAAATTGGGTGAGGGATGTTTTAAGAGGAAACAGTTTTGTGAGATGTTATAGAAAGAACATTTCAAGGGCGAGAAAAAGGATGAAAGAGAATATCAGTGGTGGATGGCTTGACAATTGAAGCAAACTATTGGCAAATAAAAAGAAATGACACAATTTGGATATGCAAAGGCCGCAATGAGCCCATGATTGGATTCAAGCAGAGCATACCTGATGATTGGAACTGGCACAACAATTAGAAAATCTTTGTCACACTAAGTTTAAAAACTGCTTCTTGTCCAAACGATTGTGATGTCATTTTATTTACCAAGCTTTAAACTTTGATATTTATATCAAACCAATGTCTTAGTCTAACAATCATCAAAAATGCTGCTCCACCATTGGAATATTAGTTATTTCTATTAAGCTAGAAATTATGGCAATACAAAGTGCAGTGTATAATGCATACATTCTCAATGATATCTTAACAGTATCCAAACAAACTCAATAAAAATGTTTGGAAAGTGAATTCTGCTTATGAATTTTGTGTGTTTTCATAGTTTGGACAGGTAGGTGGAATAGCCATGAATTATAATTGGGATATCATATTATTGAATGCTGTAGTAGTGCTTTTAATTTTGATTTAATTAATATGAAAAATAAGAATGAAATGAGTTTCTCTTTGTTCATGAACTAAAACTATGTAGGTTCATTAGTTTTCTTGCAGGCTTTTACTTGTTTGATAGTAATTGACATTTCTACTCTGAGGAAAAGACTCCGATTATCCATGCCTCTCATAATTTTGTAAACCTCTATCAGGTTGCCCCTCAGCCTCTGATGTTCAAGGGAAAACAGAATTCGTCCAATCTTTCCTCATAGCTAAATACCCTCCAAACCAGGCAACATCCTGGTAAACATTCTCTGTATCCCCTCCAAAGCCGCCATATCCTTCTGGTTGTGTGGCAACCAGAACTGTAAGTAATATATGTTTCCAAGTCAGGATGGTGAGTAGTTTGGAGGGGAATTTGCAGGTGGGGGTGATCCTATGTACCTGCTGCCCTTGGTCCTTTTAGGTGGTAATTGTGGATTTGAAAGTTACTGTATAAGGAGCCTTGGTGAATTTTTGCAGTGCATCTTGTAGATCGTACACACTGCTGCTACTGCGTGTCACTGGAAAGGAGACTGAATGGCACCAAATTCAAATACAATCAAGCAGGCTGCTTTGTTCTGAATAGTGTCAAGATTATTGAATGTTTTTGGAGCTACACTCATGCAGGCAAGAGGGGAGTGTTCCACCACACTCCTGACAATGCATTAAAGGTGGTGGATGGGAATCAGGAGCTGAGTTACCCTCTGAAAGGTTCCTAGCTTCTGACCTGCTGTTGTGGCCATAGTATTTATTTGAGTGGTCAAACACAATTGCTGGTCGATGGAAACAGATGGGATGTTGATAATGAAGTTGCAATGATGGTGATGCATTAAATGACAAAGGGTGATAGTTAGATTCCCTGTTGTTGAGATGGTCATTACTTTGCACTGTGTAATACAAATATTACTAGCCACTTGCAAACCCAAGATTGGATATTGACCTGGTCATGCTACATTGGGCATTGATTGTTTCAGTATTTGAGAAGACTCAAATGGTGCTGAACAATGCAACCATCAGTGAACAACCCCTTATGACGGACGGAAGCTCATTGAAGAAACAGCTGAAGATGTTTGGACCAAGGACATTACGCTGAAAATTTCCATCAAACATTTTCTGGAGCTGAGATGACTGACCTCCAACCACAATAGCCATATTCCTATGTGCCAGAATGGTACTAACTGATAGTATTCCACCACTGCCTCCTCCCCAATTGCCATTGACTCCATTCTTGCTAGAATTCCTTCATGTCACACAGTAAAATGATTCCTTGAATTCAAGGGTAGTTGATCTCACCTGATTTTGTGAATTCAGCTCTTTTGTCCATGTTTTGACCAATGCTGTAAGGAGGTCGGGAGCACAGTGGCCCTAGTGATTAGGTTTTTATTAAGCAAGTGCCACTTAATAGCACTGTTGATGACACCTTCCATCATTTTACTGATTTTTGAGGGTAGACGGATGGGTTAGCAAATGTCTAGGTTGGATTTGACCTGATTTTGTGTATGAGACATACCTAGGCAATTTTTCATATGGTCACGTAGACGCTAGTGTTGTAGCTGAACTGGATCAGCTTAACTAGGGGTACAGCAAGTTATGGAGGCCAAGTCTTTAGTGCTATTACCAGATTTTGTCAGGGCCCATAGTCTTTGCAGTATCCAGTACCTTCAACCATTTCTTCATATCATGTGGAGTAATTTGAAGATGCTAGTCTACAGCCAGTATGAGACTAGGGGCTTCTGAAGGAGCCAAGAGGCCAAGATCCACTCAGCACCTCAAGCTGAAGATTGTTGTAAATTCTTCAGCCTTATCTTGGGCGTTCTACTAGATGTATCAGAGACAAAGCGTACCCAGTCATAATGCAACATCCACAGTACTACTTCTTAAAAATTCATTCATAGGATGAGAGCTTTGCTGGCTAGGCCAGCATTTATTGCCCAGAGGACAGTTAAGGTTCAACCACATTGCAGTGGGTCTGGTGTCACGTTAAGCCAGACAAGGTGAAGAAGACAGTTTCCTTCCCCAAATGACATTAGTGAACCAGATGGATTTTTCCAACAATTAGCAATGGATTCGTGGTCATCAACAGACTCTTAATTCCAGATTTTCAATGAATTCCAAATCCACCATCTGCTGTAGTGGGATTTGAATCCAGGTCCCCAGAATATTACCTGGGTCTCCACATTAATTATGATAATACCACTAGGCCATTGACTCCCTCCTCAAACGCACTACCTAGCACTTTGCTGGACAAAATTTCATTTGTCACTTTCTACCACCTGATCTGTTCACTTCTGCAGTCTATGGCTTTCTTCCTCAGTTGCAATCATGTGAGCAATTTCTGTAAACTCTAAACTTCTTAATCATGCTCCCTGTGGTAAGATCAAGTCTACACTCAGGTGAATGTACATTAACAGACTATATTGAACATAACTATGAGGAATGGCAAGATAGATCTATTTCTGGATCCCTACTTATCCATGTCTCAGTTCCATCTGATTTGATATCATTGTGACACAGCTTAGTACCTAGTTTTAGAGCTAAGATATGGTTTACTCTTTACTATATATCTCCCCCCAAGTTATAGAGTCATAGACTCATACAGCACAGAAACATACCCTTTTGTCCAACTCGTTCATACCAACCAAGTTTCCCAAACTAAACTAGCCCCACTTGCCTGCTTTTGGCCCTTATTCCTGTAAACCTTCCCTATTCATGTACTTATCCAAATGTCTTTTTAAATATTGTAACTGTACCTACATCTATCACTTCGTCTGGCTGTTCGTTTCACATGTGAACCACACTCTGAAAAAGTTGTCCCTCGGGCCCCTTTTAAATCTTTCTCCTGTCACCTTTAAAATATGCACCCATGTTTTGAACTCACTCACCCACCCAAGGGAAGAGACCTTTGCTATTCACCTTATCTATGTCCCTCATGATTTTATAAACCTCTATAAGGGCAACTCAACCTCATATGCTCCAGTGAAAAAAGTCGCAGCCTATCCTTATAACTCAAACCTTCCAGTCCTGGTAACATCCTGGTAAATCTTTTTTGAACCTTCTCCAATTTAATAATATTGTTCCTATAGCAGGGCGGCCAGAACTGTACACAGTACTCCAAAAGTGGCCTCACCAATGCCCTGTACAATCTCAACATGACATCCTAAGCCCTATACTCCGTAGTCTCAGCAATGATGGCAAGCATACTAAATAGCTTCTTAACCACTCTGTCTACCTGTGACGAAACTTTCAAAGAACACCTTTTAACCACTAATATTTGACTTTTCACTCCCACTTCCCCATATCAAGTCTCCATTAAGCATTAAGCTTCAACAGTTTTCTTGGCCCTCTTGAGGAAGTATAGAACATATATCCTCTTCTATCATCATCTTGGAAAGCAATTGCTTTGGTGGAATGGGATGGCAGTCATTCATGCCACCTGGTTCCTGGGCTGTACAGCAGCAAGTAAGAAAGAATTAAATAGAGGAAGCAACCCTCTGGTGCTCCAATGATGCAACACTTTCAAGAGAGGAATGTCGAACTGGAGATCTCCTACTCTTGTACATCTGTGATACTCTCCGGGTCAAGGGTAAATCTGATGGATGAAAGGAAAAATGAGGAGTAGTCTGAAAGCAGTTCCGTAGATGAGGGAATCGGAGCTTCCCTCCCTGCTACCCCAAGGAATTTCACCTCCTGTTATTAGTATCAGTTCAGTATGCACTCTTCAGTATGAGGCTGCTGTCTACAGATAAGAATTATATATAGAACACCATCAGTAAGAAGTATTTTATCATCAACAAGAATTAAACAGGACTATGATCCGTAATAGGTTCCTGTGTAACAGGAACAGGTCTGTAGACTGCCTGGAAAATTAGGACAAGAGCAAGCTGTTCAAAATACATTACCTGCCTGCTAGTCTTAATCTCAGCCTTTCAATGTAGTTCTTGTTCTTGCTTCAAAGAATCATCATCCCATAGGTGTTTTTTTTTAAATCACTAACAAGGACTTGCTATTTATGACAGTCTTCAAACTTAAAAGAAGATTTGTGTTCACCCTCTTGAAAGCTTTTTTTTCTTTCAAATGCAAAGTTATTTTGGTTTCCTCAGCTAATAATTAACAGTGATCTTCAAGCTCTGAATATTGCTGTAAAAAAGACCCCTATCAAGATATCTGCCTTTTTCTTCATTCACTAATGGAAAGTGGGCAACCCTGGCTGGCCAGGATTTATTGCCCATCCCTAATTGTACTTGAGAAGGTGGTGTTGAACTGCTGCCGTCCATGCGCTATAATTAACTCTCAATGCCAATAGAGAGAGGATTCCAGAATTCTGACCCAGTGACAGTGAAGCAACGGCGATTATATTTCCAAGCCAGGATAGTGAGTGACTTGGAGGAAAACTTACAGGTATTGGTGTTCCCATGTAACTGCTGTCTTTGAATTTTCTAGATGGAAATGGTCATGGGTTTGGAAGGTGATGTCTAACGATCTTTGAATTTCAGTAGTGCATCTGTAGCTACTGAGTATCAGTGGCGGAGGGAGTGTTGTAAGAACACAGGCTGTCTGTGCACAGCATTTGTGGAAATCTTCTGTAGTATTTTCTTCCTTGGTTTTTGAGGCAGGTTCATGCTATGTGACAGTTAATAGCTGTGCTTTTAGGTTAGCCAACCATTTCAGATTGTTAGACTGTTTCAACTTTACTGTTGACATTTAAGCTCTTTTGAGTGCTCAACCTTCAGTTTCTCTAAAGTGCTTCCCTAGAAACTGATAGTTTGAGCCTTTATTTTCTTTTCGCTGAAAAACGCCCTCAAGTATTTGTATTGCTTGCCCTCGGGACTCAGTTTCAGACTCCAACATCTGTTGGTGCAGGTTAATAACTTCTGAACAGTCAATATTGCCATGATTCAGTTTGCATTTAGGCATATCTTTTTCACTGGAAAGCTATGTTTTATGAGCAGCCTGCAGTTGTTGAGCTTCTACTTGACAGGCTGTTTACAAGTTTTGAAGTTTTTCTCTGAATGTGTCAATTTCATGTTGATATTTGTTCCACATAATTGTAAAAATGTTACATGCAGTTGGCTTTTGCTAATGAACGTGGTACTCACTATCCCTGAGGTTTCAATGTCTGAATCTGTCGGATCCCTAAGGTCTCCTCCATCTATGAATGATCATTGTGAGATTATGATCCCTTAATCAATGCAAGTGTTAAATATCCTCAAAAGCTGACCTGGACTGAAAGTGAATAGTGAGGTAACCATCCTGACTTCTTGGGGCTGTTCTGGATTCATTGCTTAAAAAGGTTAAAATGAATGTTTGAAGTGACCCCTTGGAATTAGCAATTCTTCATTACTGTGTAGGACTGTCACTGTTCAGGTGGCAGTGCTTGACAGGCAGCTACCATCTTTAACTGTAATATGGATCAAGATTGATGGAGGAATGCTGCAACAAAGAAAGACATTCAGGGCTGTCTGAAGCACTTTTGCATGAAATGAGACTGCCAACCATTTTTCACTTGTAGATAATTTGCTTCCTGACTGTCCAATATAATAGACTTCATCATCTTGACATTTTTCAGTGCTGTATCACCATTAATGCTAATAGGTGAATAATCAATTGCTAATCAGGGATTGACTAATTTTGTCAGCTTGTTTGTTTAAAACAGTGAAACACTTTATAAGGTTAAAAGCAGAAATTACAACAAACTGCACCTAGGTGCAGTTAGCAAATCCACAGCAGATTTCTCCTCATCTCAATCCTAAATGATTTACCCCGTATGTTAAGTCTGTGACTACTGCTTCTGAACTCTGCCACTATCAGGAATGTCCACCTGCATCTGTCTAGTCCTGTCCGAATATTATAGTTTTTATGAGATCCCCCTCATTCTTCTGAACCTCAGCAAATAAAGGATCATAGTATCCCTGACTACAGACAGAGGCCATTCAGCACATCAATTCTGTGTCGACCATTAAAAATGCCTCCCACCCTATCCCTATAACTCCATATTTACCATGACTAATCTACCTAACCAGTGCATCCCTGGATACTACATGGTAATTTGGTATGGTCATTGTGGGAGGAAATTACAGCACCCAGCAGAAACTCATGTAGACATGGGGAGAATGTGCAAACTCCACCCAGATAATCACCCAAGGCTGGAAACTAATCTGGGTCCTTGGCGCAGTGCAGCGACAAGGCTAACTGCTGTGCCACTTTGCCAACCTCTTCTCATATGTCAAGCCTGCCACTCCAGGCTGCTCTCACTCTATTGGATTGACATCCTTAGTTAAGGAGACCAAAACTGCGCACACTATTCCAGGTGTGGTCTCACCAAGGCTATGTATAGTCAAAAGCAAGCCCCCCTCTGTTCTAAATAAAAACTGAAAGAACTGTGGATGCTGTAAATCAGGAACAAAAACAGAAGTTGCTGGAAAAGCTCAGTGGTTCTGGCAGCATCTGTGAAGAAAAAAAAAATCAGAGTTCACGTTTCGGGTCCAGTCACCCTTCCTCAGAACTGTTCAGAACATCGAGCTGAGCTTTTCTAGCAACTTCTGTTTTTTTCCCCCTCCTCTGTTCTACGTCTCCTTTATGGTGATGCCAAGTAAATGTGTGTCCTCATCCAGTCTGGAAAAAGGGAAAGTGGGTTGACATATTATCTTCCTGCATGGTTAGAGAGGAGGTCACAACTGCACACCCTTCTCTGAGGGAAGAGCTGGGATTAAAATGGATGTGAGTTCTGACTTCCTTCTGTTATTAAAATGGGAAATGGGTTAGAGAATGTTATTTTAAGCAGATACTCCTAGCTATATGCTCCGTGGACTTAAAATGAGAGGTGAACCTGTTCAAGGAGCTAAAGGGTAACCTGAGGAGGGTTCTAGGAAAAGAGAACCTTGGCTTTCTTCAGGTCTCATGAATATCAAAAAGCCCCATCAAAAGCCTGAGTGTATTTTCAGAGATCTCCAAAGTGCAACTGGATGACCTGGGAGGAAGAGAGGGAGGACCAGGATACTATGATTCCCTGAGTTTCAGGAGCCTTTCCCCAAAAGAACCCCAGCCATTTGGTCATAGCAGATCAGATATTTAGAGCAGTAAAGCACGTGGACTGTACTCAGTTGATTCATTCAACCAAGAGAGCCTAGGGACAAGTCCATAGTAACCTTACTTGAACACCCACAAAAGCTAATGTACCAGATGCCAAAGGCCCAGTGCCTGGTTAGAAATCTGTACCATTCAGGAGCTTGCTGTTGAGAAGAGCTCACCAGTGCACTGTCTCAAATGCTCCACCCATTATGTTCCTGACTGCCATCGTGGATGCATTGAGGAAATTAATTGTAACAGTAAGCACTGCTTACCTGTGTCACCTGCACAGATGAATCTCAGATAGGTCAAGCAACAGTTAGAGAAACTGGAGGTAGCAATAGACATCATGGAAATTAGTAAGTTGTTAGGTTTCAAAGAGTTATGTTGTTCGATTAGAGAAAAGAAGATTGAGAAGATGTTCAAGAAGACATGCCAAATCACGATATGGAAGTAATTTCTCCCTAAGTAATTGAGAATCAGAGGACACCATTAAGGTCATTAACAAAAGAGACAATGGCAAAATGAGGAAAAACCTTTTTAAGCAGTGACTGTTTAGATTCTGGAATGAACTGCCTGAGAATATGCTGGAGGCAGATTCAACAGTGGCTTTCAAAGGTGAATTGGATAAGCATCTGAAGAGAATAATTTCCAGGGCTGTGCAGAAATGGCAGGGTCATGGGACTAAGTCAGCTGCTCTTGCAAATTTCTGGCACAGATTCAAGCAGCTGACTGGCCTCCTACACTGTACTAAGTTGGGTGGTTCTAAACTTGGAAAAAATGTACGTCATTATGAGTAATCTAAAACAGTAATAAACAGGATGAGGCTTAGATTAACAAAGATGGTAATAGGTAACAAGGGCATTGTCCAGAATCCTGTGATGCTGACGATGATGAGAGGCACGAGTTCAAAGGAAGCCTGTCTGACATTTCCTTTCTTAGTGTGGTAGTGTGCCAGTACCACCTTCTCCTTGGCTATCAGATAGCTCTGACAGTACAGCTGGGAATCAAGTCATTTTCCTTCTGGTCTGTATTGGCTTAACTAATGATTACTTAAACCAACTTGACCATTGGGAAATACACTGAAAATAGTTTCACTGTAGGGTCAGCCACACTACTTTACTGTAAAACTGCCAAATTGAAACATTTGAGAAATGCAAACAATTTTAAAAAGATGTTTTCAAATTGGAATCTTTATCAGCATAGAGTCTGATAAAGATCACATTAGAAGACTTAACCTTTCATTACTGACCATCTGTGCAACTCCTGCGTTTTCTGTCTTCATGTCAGAAAGGTAGAACAGCAATTTTTCTTTTTATCCATATGATGTTAGTCTTGTTTGAATGGTTACAGCAAGGGTAGGAATTTTGAAAACTAAATTTCAGTTGTGAATGAAAGGGATGTTTGTGCTCATGTTGGCAGCACCTGAAGGGGTTATCAAATATGTTTTTTTTGCTGCATCTAAAGGGTTTATTAATTGGGTTTTGAAAGAGTTATCAGTTTGCCCATAGGAGGAGTTATCAATCTAGATTTGCTGACACTTGGCAGATGGAAAGCCAATGATAGCCACCCTGTGGTGAATCCTATTGCTGTTCTGTGTTCTTATTGAAATTATCTCATCATTTTTCTTTAGAAGTGGTTTGTGCAGGGAAAAGCATAGAAAGATAAGATGAAATTATTAAATGGTGCTACAAACAGACCGAATAAACAAGTAAATGAAAATGACAATTTCTGTGGTGCTGCTGTCAAAGTAAATTTGGTGTCTTCTGGGATTAAAAGGTAGCATCCCCCAAGAAGAAAGTATTTACAATCTACTGTTGTCTTCCTCGACCATTAATATATTTCTTTAATGAGGATTTTTTTTGTGTATCCACAAAGCATACCAGAACTCCTGGGTGGAAAAAGAATAACATACTTGGGATTATAGGTGGATTCTTCTCTAGCCTGTTTATGGGATTTGTTCTCATTTTTGATATTCAACACATTGAAGATAATTAAAAAACATCAACATTGAAAAGCATGTATGCTAGGAAAAGCCATTATGAATCTTCACTCACCAGAATGATAGCAGAAGAAATACTTTAGGCACCAAAGATTAGTTTACAAATCATCTTTTATCATTGAGGTTTGCTATAGTCAACAGTACTAGTTTGCAGCTCTGAAAATTTTGGGAATTTTTGTCAATCATTGATCCTTTTGTCAATTTATTACCCATCAACAGATTTTCCCAGTTCCTTGCAGGTCATCCATCTCATTCCATTTAAATCAACCTTGCATATTTCTAGAATTTTTGGACTGGATTTTGCTCTAGGTTTTAGGATCCTGGTGTTGCAATCAAATGGTAGCTCTGGGCCCACACTTCACAGAATCACAAGAAGTGTTGCAGCGCAGAATTAGGCTATTCAGCCTATCATGCCTGTTCTTGCTGGCAGTGAGATTGGCAGCAGAATCTTCAGGAGTAGGCCTTCTAATTGACTGCAATTCGTATCCTGTTAAGGATGATGACAAAGCTATTGATGCTTCAGGCTCAATCTGAGCGCCAGCAGCTCTGGGCCCTTGTAGTCACAGCAGGATCAGTGTACAGCAAATCAAAATTTAGGTCAATCAGGTTCATAAGAATGGAGGGATGCCCTTCCAGAGGACCGTATTCAGTTGAGATGGTAAATTTTCATAACTTCAAGCATCATTGAGGTCTCCAGCTTTCATGATCTCTAGGGAGGCTGACAGTATTGAGCTGACAGCATTGGTACAGGCAGGGGCCACTCCATCAATGGCAAATTGACAGCAAGGCCACAATATCACTCCTAATTGAATAACTGTAATTGTCGGTCCCAACAGAGCTTTGCCCTACTTTTTCAAGCCTGTAAATCAATGGTACACAGTAAAAGCAGGTGAGGTTGCTGGTCAACCACGTGATGGAAAGAAAAAATTGGAACCTCTACCAACACTGTTCATAGCTCTGGATTGCAACAAGTGCATGTGAAAATGTGGTCCTAACAACTTGGACTCTTGGGTTGGGGATTTGGGTTGAAAGGTTGGATATTGCTTGTTCAATGGATGACTGGTGTCATTGAGATTAGTTTCCCCAATATGGAGTGTTCCCCTCCAGAGGAAATGCCCTCAAATGCTAGTAAAGGCTTGAAGACCTGTGAAATAGTATAATATAGTTATAAATTAAAGTGTGCCACTAAAGTAGGCCCTGTAGTCCATTGAGTTGGCTGTCTGTAGGAGCAATTCGATGAATCCCATTCCTCTATTCCATGATTGGGATATTGACACCAAATGTGGTATTTCCAAATTTTCAGATGATAGAGTTAAGCAAGAATGTGTGCTTTAAGGACACAGTTAAATGGTTTCAGAAGGTTTTGGGTTTCTTAGTGAATGAGCAAAAACATGGCAGGTGGAGTATAATATGGAAAAATGAGAGGTTATCCACATTGGTAGGAGAAACAGCTGTGCAGAATATTTTTTAAATGCTCAGAGGTATGTAAGTGGAGTTGTGCAATTGGGCATGGGTGTCTGTGTTAGTATATCAATAAGCACTGACTTGCAGGTTCAAGCTATTAGGAAGGCTAATAGAATGTTAGGCTTTATCAAAAGAGGATTTGAGTATAGGAGTAGGGAAGTTTGCTTCAATTGTATAAGAGCTTGGTTAGCCTCCCCCTGGGTGCTGCATGCAATTTTGGTCTCCATATCTCAGGAAATATATTGTTGCTATAAATAGAATGCAGTGAGGGTTCACCAGATTTATTCCTGGGATGTCAAAACTCTCTATGAAGAGAGACTGGCAAACAGAATCTGCATTCAGTTTGAAAAATGAGACATGATCACATTGAAACCAATAGACAGGGTAGATGCAGGTATGATATTTCCGTGTTTAGAACTAGGGTTACAGTTTGAAAACAGGGAGTACCACTTAGGACTGAGATAAGAAGATAGTTCTTTTTAAATCAGAGGGTTGTAAATTTTTGGAATTCTCTATACTAGAGGGCCAGGGAAGCTCAGTCTCATTATACTTGAAGTAGAGGTTGGTAGATATCTGATTATCAATGGCATTTGGAGTTATAGGAATAGTATGGGTAAAAGACATTGATGTAATTGATTATCCATCATAGTAGTAAAAGGCAAAACAGGCTGAATAGTCTGTTCATTTTCTAAGGTGTACATTTCCTTTTAAATCACTGCCTCTGCTTCAACCATACTTATATGCATTGAGTTCTAAGTTGTCACCAATCACTATATAAAATTCTGAAGAGGGGTCCAGACCCAAAACGTCAGCTTTCCTGCTCCTCTGATGCTGCTTGGCCTGCTGTGTTCAATCAGCCCTACACCTTGTTATCTCACTATATAAAATGTTCTTTTTCACAGTCCCCTTTATCTCTGTCAAAAACACTAAATCGGTGTTCCCTGGTCCTTAGATCATTAGTTAATGAGAATAGTTTTCCTCAGAATAGTGTTCTGAGCCCAGCTAGCATCAGCTACTTCATCAACAAACTTTCCAATCATAAAGTGGACAGCATGGTGGCTCAGTGGTTAGCACTGCAGCCTTACAGTGCCAGGGACGTGCAGGCTAGGTGGATTGGCCATGCTAAATTGCCCATAGTGTTTAGGGGTGTGTGGGTTATAGGGGGATGGGTCTGGGTGGGATGCTCCAAGGGTCAGTGTGGACTTGTTGGGCTGAAGGGCCTGTTTCCACACTGTAGGGATTCTAATGAAAGCCAGAATTTGGGATGTTTGCTGATGATTGTAGTGTTCAGTTGCACTGCCAATTCCCTAAGTAATAAAGCATCCTTATCTGCATCCAGCAAAACCCAGACAACGTTCAAGTTTAGGGGGAGAAGAGTCAAGTAAAGTTTATGCCTCACAAATGCCAGCTGGTGACCATCTCCAATAAGAAAGAGCTTAAGCACATTCAGTGATATTGCTATCCTGCATCATCAACATCCTGGGGTCACCATTGACCAGCCATGTAAATTCTTAAGCATTTTGTGGTAATGCTCACCTTCTGAAGTACAGAGCCTTCCTACTATTTACAAAGTTATTGTCTGCTAACAGCCAGCACTGACTGCAACTGAATATGTGCTCAATCTGAAAATGCACATGCATACAATTCCAGAAAAGTAATGTAATCATATAGAATTCCAACAATGTCATTTGCAAAGGAACTGCACAAAAAAGCATGCAGCTGAAATGGAGTTCAGCGAGTGGGTGGGGGTCAGTACAGGAGGAGTGAGCAGAGTAGGGAGGATGGGGAGGGAGGGAGTGAGAACATAGATGAGGAAGTGAGGATGGGAGTGGAGCAGGACAGAGAGAAGGAAGTGATGATGGGTGGGGGAAGACAACCTTGCACTTTCCCCTCATTTCCTTCATGGGACCTCTCCCACCTCTTCACAACAACCCATCGTCGTAACTCTATGCACTAGTTCCAGTAAACACATGTGCTTGAATTTAAGCAGTGCATAAAGTGTGTGTGTAGTATCAATAGACACAGCCATTTACAAAACACAAGCCAGGAGCATGATAGAATACTCTCTAATTGCCTGCAGCTGCCAAAAGTTCCATCAGTTCTCAAGACAATGGACACCACAAGGCAATCCAACTGAGTGGCATTCCATCTGTCTTAAAAAAAAACTCCCTCCCTGCACTGTGGTTGTAGCACCTACAAGAAATAATGCATCAATACCCTAAAGCTTCCTAACAGTATCAGGAACGCACATAACTTTTAAGTTTAATTTATATTTTGTACTTTAAGAATGGGGAGACATGGTTTTAATTTATTTTTACAAGTTTTTTGGGGGGGCTTGCTGTAAGGGAATCTGGATAATTATTTGTTTTTATACATTTGTAAGACCATAAGATATAGGAGCAGAATTAGACCATTCGATCATGGCCGATATGTTTCTCAAATCCATTCTCCAGCCTTCTCCCTGTAACCTTTGATCACCTTACTAATCAAGAACCTATCTATCTCCGTCTTAAATACTCTCAATGACTTGGCCTCCATAGCTCTCTGCAGTAATGAGTTCCACAGAATCACCACCCTCTGGCTAAAGAAATTCCTTCTCATCTCAGTTCTAAAGAATCATCCCTTCACATTGAAACTATGCCACTGGTTCCTAGTGTCTCCTATTAAAGGAAAGATCTGAATAAATTTTAAAAAGTCTTAGTGCTACTTGGTGCTGAATTAGATAAAGGGTATAGAAATGCCCTATTAGTGCAATGGATGGAATTTTTGGTTTGGATACCTTATAAGGGCACGGTGGAATGATTCTGGGTGTGGTATTCATGGTAAGAAAAAGAAATGGAATACTGTCTGCTTTTCCCATGCTGGCATTCCTGTTATGAATCTATGCATGATATATTCCCTACTTTAAACAGGCTACACTTCAAAAATAATAACTGACTGTAGAATGTTCTGAGAATACCTTCAGTCATGGATGGAGCTATACAAATGCAAGGTCATTTTAAAAATAACCCTTTTATAATTTCAGTGTCTATCATTTGTGTATCTTTGCCTGTCCTAGTGCTCTCTCTTACTGTAACATAGCTGGTAGAAGACTTCTAATCTTTTTTAGGGCTGACCATAGTGGCCTTGCAGACCTCTATTGAGTAGTTCTGGCCCAGCAGGCTCAATATTAGACTGTATCACCTTGGTAAACATGGAAGCAGTTTGGGTTGGTTGGCAGAAAGGCAACAATAAGGTCACTGGCACAGTAGCACCAACATGAGCACAAGCAATATCATACTGAGAGAGGACAGCAGGTTTGTGTTCCAAGATGCCATTATCAGCCTCTGAGTGATACATCAGTAATCCACGTATTGTGCTGGAGGACAGATTGCTGGATTACTAAAGTGATAGTAAACTAAACATACATGAGAGTAAAGAGATAACAAGGTGTAGAGCTGGATGAACA
>JAHRHZ010000013.1:3480107-3531824 GCA_024137785.1 Ginglymostoma cirratum
TGTTCATCCAGCTCTACATTTTCTTATCTCAGATTCTCCAGCATCTGCAGTTCCTACTATCTCTATACATGAGAGTAGTTTGAGCTTGCATGACCATGCTTGACCCTACAAGTACATTAATGGAGTTAGCCATTATTTCCACACTAGAAAGAATGGGCTTCAAGCTGCCTGTGATGCCTTGTGACAAAGTTAGTGCTGACTCCTCCATATTCCTCAATATTGCATGCAGTGTTTGTGTTAAGCCTCCTAATGTAACAGACAATGTGCATATCCATTAGCCTTCTTCTGTAGGCCACCACATTGAATCCCTGATTGGAGGACTGTGCTTGAAATCCCCACAAAGGTGAACTGAGCTGTCAGGCTTCACAATTGATATGGCCAGTACTGCTCATTCTGCAAACTGCACTGGTTTGATGATCCCTTCGTGCTCCCAGCCTCCTGATTTCCACCTCTACTTCTGCCTGCAAGGCAAATGGCACTAGGCAGACCTTGCACAATCTCGGAATTGCTTCCTGGTCAACATGCAAAATGGCTTTGGCCTCTTTGATAGTCCAAAGCCCATCCTGAAAAACTCCTGGGTATTTCACAAGGACTTTGCGAAAGTGGCCATTTTCTAATCGAAAAATGTTGAGCCAATCTAGGTGAATCTTTCTCAAGCAATTCTGCCCCAATAGGCTTGGGCTCAAACCTTTTGCTGCCATCAGTGGTATTGCACCAACTGCTTCTCATAGGAAACTGGAACCGAAGTCATACCCTTAATCTGCAACGGTTCCTGAGTATATGCTCTCAGTCTGGCTGAAGTCTTGTGCAAACTTAAGGGCTGGGGGCCTAAGTGAATCTTGTTAAAGACCGATTCTGCAACCACAGATACAGCTGTGCCTGCATTGACTTCCATTGGGAACTGGGTGGCCACTTAACCAAGCATTACTTTTGATCGGTTCAGATTTGGATGTCGCTAAGCAATTTAATTGTTCCAACATACATGTAGAGGGACTTTCCAGGTGGTGCAACTGGTGTTCCCCAAGCTCAGTTGGACAGGTGAGAGTGTCTGCTTCCATTGGGTTACCCTGTCATTTTCCATGCTCCACTTGCTAATTTTCATTTACTAATGACAAAACCAGTTGCAGTGCTGTTTGAGGTTCAGTTGGGCTTCAGCTAGTAGGCACTTCTGCATGGTTACATCTTTAATCGCACATACCAAACAGCTTTTCAACAACCATTCAGAGTTAACCAAAAATCATGTGCATCTGCGAGTCCTCTTAACCTCGTCAAAAATCCTGATCTGGATTCCGCCAGTTCTCTAACAGCCGTATGAAACCAATCGTGTCTCCAGATTAGAGGAGGTTTGGGATCGTAATATTCTTTAACCAATTCCATCAACTCTTGGAAGGTTTTAGCGTTTGGTACCTCTGGGATAGTTGAGCCCCATATAATTGAAAATGCTGCAGGTCCGCAAGCAGACAGTAGGATTGCTTGTTGCTTTTCATCTGCCGCAAAGTAATTTGCCTTGAAAAAATATTGCATTCTTTCCACAAACTGCACCCAGTCTTCGACCGCAGGATCAAATGAGTCAAGCTTCCCAAATAAAGGCATGATGCCAGAAATGCTTGCCCCAACTCTAAGATGACTGTTGCAAGTGAATATTCTTCAGTCATGTAGTGCTTTCTCTTGTCGCCACAGAAAAAACTGCACAAAGACCAGTATCTTGTCACTATTTCTGGATTTTCACATAAAAGGAAGCATCCTTTATACGTGCACCTTGTTGAGACTCTTCAGGACTTTGTATATTTCAACCAATTTGCCTTTTACTCTTCTAAACTCCAGCAGATACAAGCCTACGAGCAACATTTCCTACTAAGACAGCCCACTCACCATTCCAGATGTTATAGACTGGTAAAACACCTCTGACCTGCTTTTAACCAATTTACATTCTTCCTTAAATAAGATGACTGATATTGTAAGCAGTACTCCAGATTAAGTGCTATGCTCGTATATTAGTCTCTTTCAATTCATACGTCAGAACACCAAAATTTGTTTGCATTTTACAGCTCTGCAACCACATGCCATTTAGATAATGTGCTTTTTATTCTTTCTGCCAAAACAATTTCACTTTTTCACACATTATATCACATTTGCCACGTCTTTGCCACTCACAACCTATGTATATATCTTTTTGTAGCCTCTTTATGTACACTTCACAACTTATGTGTTTAACTGCCTTTGTATCATCAGCAAATTTGTCAATCATACCACCTATCCATTCATCCAAGACACTTGTATAAATTGTAAACAGTTGAGATCCTAGCACACCATTCATTTCATCTTGCCAATTGATAAATATCCATTTATACCAACTCTCTGCTTCCAGTTGGCAAGTATATTTTTTAATTCATGCCAATATGTTTTCCTCTACACCATGAGTTTTTATTTTCCTCAATAATCTTTATGAAATGATTTCTAGACATCCATGTTCAGTGGATCTCCTGGTTCCCCTTCATTCACAGTACATAGTGTCATGCTATAACTTCTTGGACTCAGGCCTCTCCATCAAACTGAATGCAAATTTAATAATGCTATGGTCACTGTTAGTCAGGGGTGCCTTCACTATACAGTCATTAATTAATCCTATCTTGTTGAAAATACTCAGTCTAGTATAACATGCTCTCTCATTAGTTCTAGAACGTGCTACTGTAAGAAATAATACTGAAGACATTCTATGAATTCTTCCTCTAGGCTACCTTTGCACAATTAATTTTTCCAGTCTAAGCCAAAAGCACAAGGAAAGGGTACAGAAAATCGTGGGGGTGGGGAGTGGGGTGAAGGCAGTATAAGCAAGAAGTGCATGTTTTTGCTAACCACAGCTTCTAAATGAGGAAAAAGTGTGGATAGGGAGGATTTTTTAAAATTGCAACGATATAATTTATTAATATAATTATCTGTAAGTACATACAACAGATCCTAAAACTGTTCAGTAAAGACTATGGTAGACAAACAGGAGGCTGGAAGTACCCAGTAAGCCGTGCAGCATCTGGAGGAAAGGAGAAGTCAATGTTTCGGGTATTACCCTTCTTCAATACTGGATGTGGGGGTAGGGAGAGCCGCAGATAAAGTCGGGGTACAGGGATAGCAAAATGGTAGTGATAGGTGGACACCGATTTTGTTTCATGGTTTGGTAAAAGAGCTGAAAAGGTCACAGTAGTGTGGCAGTGAGAAAGGGACTCATTCATTCCGCCACTATGACCACTCATTCTAGATTGCCCCACAAAAGGAAAAATCTGTTCCATGTCTATTTTGTCAATCCCCTTTAGCATCTTAGGTGGCTCAGTGGTTAGCACTGCTGCCTCACAATGCCAAGGACCTGGGTTTGATTCCACCTTCATGTGACTGTCTGTGTGGGGTTTGCACATTCTCCCTGTGTTTGCATAGGTTTCCTCTGGGTGCTGCAGTTTCCACCCACAGTCCAAAGATGTGCAGGTTTGGTGGATTTTCCATACTGAATTGACCATAGTGTCTAGGGATGTGCAGACTAGGTGGATTAGCCATGGGCAATGCAGGTTAACAGGGATGGGGTGGGTCTGGGTGGGATGCTCTTCAGAGGGTTGTTGTGGACTCGATGGGCGCAATGGCCTGCTTCCACATTGTAGGGATTCTCTGATCTTAAATTCAACAATTAGATTTCCTCTTACCCCAATATCTAGCGAGTAAACTGCTCAATCTCACTTCATAAAACAAGACTTTTTTCTCTGGAATTTTGAGATTAATGGTGCATTTGGTGGGATGTGGCATTTGAAGATTCAGGCATGGATCCTAACTTGTAAGGTTATTGAACTTCCCTTGAAGCTAGAACCCTGACATTGATATTTCATTTCACTATTTTGGAAAGTTTGTCATGAGGGGTTCTGATGCCACCTCTGTCATTACATGCCATATTTTACCCCTCCATCTCCTGCATCAAGGCCTCCAGTGCAGCCTAGCCTTTGCTACTTTGGTCCATTCTTGTGTCTTCTCCTGACCAGAATTGATTGCGAGACAATTCCATCCCTTCCCTTTAAGTCGTGCAGCCTGAATTTAAAAAATGCAGGCAGTCTCTGACTCCAGCTGTTCTCTCATGGCTTTGTGCTCTCAGATCAAGTGCGCAGCAACTCGCTGCTTTCGTACTTTTGAATGGATCTCTTTAATGTTAATGTTGATCTCTCTCTGCATTCTCGGCAGCCGTAACACTGTATCCTGCACTGTGTTCTGTTAGCCCGATGCACTTGTATAGTACATCTTCCTGTAAAGCACGTAAGACAACACTTTTCACTATACTTCGGTACACATGACACACATAAATCAAACCGGTGGTGCTGACTGCTGCTGTAATTATTTCAATTTGCAGGCAGCACAAAATGTGCGTGCCACTTTGTTCGGAAGCAATAGGCTTCAATTCATTCAACACTGCAATTGCAACGCCCATTTTCGGCACTTGCCGGATTTAGTAGCCAGTCATTTGAAGACAATTGATGACCTTTCTGTCAGTTTGTGCACTGAATCAATCCACGCTCCCGCGGTCTCATAGAAACGTTACGGTCGCAAGAGGGCGCTGTTGGTCTAGAAACCGAGAGACCTCGGCTTACAATGAACAAGAAAGAATTGTTTAATATTTACGTAAAATCCACTGACTGAATTTCTGTCTGCCCATCTACCCATTTATATGTCTACCTGTCTATTTGTCTAATTGGGTCTGTTTACGGTTAGCAGTACAAGCCCGCCTTCTTCTAAATATTTTGTATGTCTCCACGTACATTTAGAGCCGCGTGACTGCTCTTTTTTTTTGACAAACTGGTTATCAGTAGAAGATTTACTAAACTGTAATTAGTTGTATGTTCTAATGACTAAATGCACGTGGTAATAGAGTCATTTTTCATTCTTAAAGGTCGCGAATTATATTTTATTTTCAATAAATTCCAATCGTTCAGGCTTTTTTTTCTCTTTCCAATTGTTAAAAACAATTCAGAATAAATCGTGATGACGTGTTTACAAGATATTATAGAATCTGGACGCAGATACCATACAACTGTAGCTGGAATAAATTAAGTATGATAAGGAAATGAATAATTCAAATAACATTGCAACTCGTACTGTCATTAGTATCCTCCTATTTGCAGTTACAAACATTACACATTGTTGTATGTCTGAAGATTAGGACATCAGTCTATGCCGTTTTCTCCTTTGCAACTTGAGGTAAAAAGAAATTCAGTTTCTAAAAAAGTCAATCCACATTTTATATGACTAGTTTTATGACTGCTTCATGCATGTTTACAAATTTGCACTTTTTAAAATCTGTACTTCAAATTGTGATTTTTTGGCGCCCCGTGCGATTAAATCCATACATATTTTTGTAGTTTAGCTAATTTGGAGCAATTTATACATCATAAGCTTAAATTACACATCACACAAATTAAATTATTTTACTGATTTGAATTCTGAATTGTGAACCATTTTTGATAAAGTGAAATGAAGTCATCATTAAACATAGAAACAGAAAATTGGAGCAGGACTAGGCCATTCTGTCCATCGGAGCTAGGGTACAGGTGCATAGTTCCTCGAAAGTAGAGTGGCAGGAGTTTGACCCACTTGTCTTCATTGGTAAAAGCATTGAGTAGAGGAGTTGGGATCTCATTTGCAGCTGTACAGGACATTGGTGAGGCCACTTTTAGAATACTGCGTACAATTCTCTCGGAATGATAATATTAAAGGTGAGAGGGTGCAGAAAAGATTTACAAGGATATTGTGGGACTAGAGGGTTTGGGTTACAGGGAGATGCTCAATAGGCTGAAGCTTTTGAGGCTGAGGGGTGATCTTATAGCGGTTTATAAGATCATGGCGGCCTAGGCTGGGTAAGTCCAAAAAACTAGAGGGCATAGGTTTAAGGTGAGAGGAGTAACTTTTTCAGGCAGACGGCGGTGCTTACGTGGAATGAGCTGCCAGAGGAAGTGGTGAAAGCGGATACAGTTTCAACATTTAAAAGACATCTGGATGGGTACATGAATAGCAAGGGTTTAAGGGGATACGAGCCAAATGCTGGCAAATGGAACTAAGTCACATTGGGAATGTGGTCAGGTCAGACGAGCTCACATCAGGATCTGTTTCTGTGCTGTGTGAACCTCCTCAGCCAGTAAAGCATGTAGCTTATTCCCGTTTATATTGCTGGTTCTTTGAACTATTAACTGATGTCACGAAATGTGTGTGAAATTCTAATCGTGTTGACTTCTTTAACGAACCTGGTGCGTAGAACATCACTAATAACCGGCTTTATGGTATGGCATTCATGTATGTTGTTGGTTTTGTATCAGTCCGATTTGAGAAGTGGGTGTGTATCACGAAATAGGAATTCCCGCACTCTACCGAAACAGTGTTTTACCCTTTGACTTAGTTTTGATGTAGTCTAAGTTGTTAATTCCCAAGTGCAGTTCAGTACAACAAGTGAGCTGCCGGTTATTACAAACTTAATGTTGGCATATTGGCATATCCAGCGGGTTTTTTTGGGGGGGTTAACAGATTACATTCCCGTTTCCATAATGTAAATTCACACGCGTATGTAGAAGTAGTGGCGTTTGATTTCATAGACCATCGCCGAATTTAGCGATTGAACAAGGCAGCCTGTTTTGAGACAATACTTCATTTCAGCTCTTTAATTTTATTATTGATATTTACGGCTACAGAAGACATCGAGATCTCTCCATATTGGCGCGAGAAGAGTATTTCCTTCTTCCTGTGCAATTCTTTGAGTGAATTTGCCTGGCTGTCAGACTCATGGCCTCGGCTGGCTGAACTCGCCTCATTAAACCGTCTGGCCGTTTATCCACCTCCAAAAGCTTCTGTATAATGTCAGAAATACTTATTTAGGCTCCAACCGTCAGGGAGTATTAATAGCAGCCATCACATGCAAAGAGAATGACCAGTTCCGAGACACACAGATAGTATATACACATCAGGAACTTGCAATCAAATTGGAAGGAAAGGTCACATTTGCAATAAGTTGGGGGGAAATGCAGGTAATTGGTTAGAAAGTAATATGTAAGCCCGTGATATACCTTCAAAGAACCCGAACAGTAATGTGATGGATTTGAACACTTCTCATATAATTAATCATTCTTGCATTTATTATTTTCCTGAAGATAAAAGCATGTCTCAATTGTTAAAGCTGCCATTTGTGTTACACACAGCGTTGATGAGGGGGCAACTGCAATGTTCTTTTAAATTTTACCTGAGATGTGGCAAGCTGACATTTTGTCTGGGCACCTTCGAATTCACATGGAAAAAGTTCAGACAGGATTAACCATTTGAACATTTTCACCCTTAATACGTGTGTTATTAACATTTCAAGGTTTTAAAAAATGTTTTCGAATGAATTCACGAACATGTAACCTGAAAAGCGCCGAAACCCATCAAATTGCCTTTCGGGTTTTGAAGCTAGATTTAGGCCTCCTGTTGTGCATTTTCACTAATTATCTACACTTCTTCAGTTTATAGGAATTGTAACCTTACTTGCCTGTTCCCTTCTCAACAAATGAGCCCCAGTAGGCCTCTCGGCTCCTCATTCGGATAGATAATAATCAATCTATATACCAAATCTATTTAATCATCTATTTTCTATAGCACTTCGTATCCTGAGCTAAGAAATATATAGAAATCTCAGACTTGGACATTGGAGTTAACACATTAGCTACAGCACTGTGTGACATACTGTTTCATAATTTCACTCTTCAATGGTCAAGCTCCAATTTTAAGAATATTTCCCTTGTTTTAGATCCCCAAACAAGTCAAATTCTGTACACGTCTTATCAAATTCCGAAAAAGGCAATGCAACCTAAGTTTTAGAAACCTGTGCATTAATTTTACTCCTTGATCCTATGAATGTTTGTTTCCCTTTTTGGAGAGGAGAATATGGTGTACATGACCCCACAGGTGGAGTGATATGCCTGTCCATTTTTGAAGTAAGTTCAGATTTCTCACGACAGTAATAGTAAGGCCCTCTCTAGGCCAGAGTGCAAACATGGCCACTGCCGGGCTTTTACGAAACTACGGCCTTTATTCCTTGTTTGGTGACGGATGCAGGTTTCCCTATTGGGACGGTAGTCCATGGAAATTTATATCAATCTTTGCATTCCAGCTGCCTATTTTGGGGGAGCTGGTACAGGACTGTGTCCAATTCTGTTTACCTTGAGAATCTACACATATTTTCAAAATCAAATTTTGGATTGTGTGTTTGTCAAGTTTTCAAGCTTTATTTATTTTTAATTTAAACAGCAGTTTTACCAACATCCAAAGGCATTGCAGCAAAACAATTAAACAATTTTGACATAGATTAACGTTTCCTTTTAGAGTGGTCTGGGTCAAGTTAAGGTTGGCCTAGATGAAAAGCGCAGGAGGCAAGAAATCCGACTTAAAGGCGAGCCATTTTAATCGAAACAAATTGTAGCCGGGCTGCCAGTTTCTTGACACGAGTTCCTATGAGATTAAGTAGCAAGTTGAACCAGGCTTACACTCCATCCTTTAACAACTTCAGATGTCAGGTCTTTAAAGGCTATTTCTAACGCATCACTGTTTCAAATTTATTGACTGTTTCACAGAAATAAAATTGCATAGAGTATAAGTTACAAATAACACATCCAGTTTTCCTATAGTTAATGTGGGCCAATGACATAGATATATATTTTATCAATCACCACTTCAATACAAAAAAGTTAAGCTAAATTCAGTTGAATTCATTTGTTCCTGTTGTTTTGATATGTTTTGTTTTGCACCTGTTTTTTATGTAGTTGACCAGATCCATCGAATTGTATTGAACAGGGACTGTCATGTCACGAAAAATCTAGGAAGTTATGGATCAAGTAAATTCAAGTGAGACATTCAAAAGAGAATTATGTGGTTATTTAAAAGAAACAATCTGCAGGGTTACGAGGAGAAGGCGGAAGCAAAGCATTATCGAGCAGCTCATTCAAAGAGCCGGTGCAGATACGATGGGTTGAATGGCCTCCTCTTCTACACCGTCTAAACTTTGATTCTGACTGTGTAGGTCGTCTGGCTCATCAAGCACTTTGTCTGCACATCCCAGTTTATTGTGGATTCTTTCCGATCTATTTTTGTTGGTTAAAGAACACAAGTAGATTTTGAAATCCATCTCTTACCTCAAACATAATTTCAATTTTGGTTGAACTACTTGTCACCAATTTATGTGATTCCAGCAGCTCGTGAACTATTGTATTCAGCAATGGTACTTGTTATTCCCTATTTTTTACATTTGTGTGATTTCCAACCTAGTTCATCTTAAAGGTTCCAATATACGATGTATTGATGTACTTGGAGATAGTAGGAACTGCTAGTGCTGGAGAATCTGAGATAACAAGGTGTAGAGAATTTTCTGAAGAAGGGTCCTTCTGAAGAAGGAAACGGCAGCTTCCCTGCTCCTCTGATGCTGCCTGGCCTGGTGTGTTCATCCAGCTCTACACCTTGATTTCATTGATGTACTTGGGATCGCTTCCCAAACATCTGCAACTCTGGCCATAATACTGACTACTCTCAAAATTAATCAAATCTTGTAAATCATTTTCCTGTCTCGTCTTAGATCCTCACTTACAGTACAATGGCCCCTTTATCTATCCAATGTCCCATTCGCCCAATTGAAAGCCATTTTTTTCCCGTTTTAAGTGCAGTATCGTGAGGGTGCTGTAACAATTAAGATAGCTAAAATACTGGTTGTGTTAAGAGTGAACGTAACTGTTCAAATATTAAGTCAGTCAAAGATTTCTGCACAAAAAAACTGAAGCTTATATTGTTCCGCGTTCTCAGTTTATATATAATCGGATCAAGCACCAAAACATCAAAATATAAATAATTATATAATAGTAAAATGGATGTATTCGTGTTTAATTTATCCATTTGATCGTAAGATTATACTTTTTCTAAAAAAAAAATGGATATTTTATTTTATTCAAATTTCTATTCACAATTTGACTTATGGCTGCTCGCGCACAGTTTTGGCACAATAGTTGAAACTCCAGTCAATTGTACAGCTTTCTCCCAACTTTATTCATTTTCTCCTTCGAGACAAGGCGCAATAGATCTTAACCATTCTTTGTTAGACTAGAGTTGCGCAGAAAGGCATAATTCGAGGTTTAACGCAGAACGATTCTGTTGGATTCTGTAAATTTGCTCCCTGTAAATGGACTGCACTTTAGGTAAATCAATAACTCCTAAGAACGTTCATTCTATCCGAATGCATTAGGTATTATCATCACCTTGTGATAAGATAATAACAAAGTTATTACGTTGGAGCACTTTGAGGGAATAAGCCAATACTTTTCTAAATTATCTATAGCATTGAAAATATTTATCCCATCACTGCCATTGGTAAATCAGACGCCTTGCAAAACTTTTAACAGTGTTTATTGCCCTTTACCTCGTTTGTTACAGAACTGTGGAAACATTTTCCAGGAACTTGACCTCAAACCCTTCAATTTAAAACAGAACCTTTCAGACTGAGATAAGGAAGTATCGGGTGCATGCTTACAGCCATGACTACTAGGAGTTATCTCAGTTTGACCTTTGCGGATGTTTGAAGGGTTGTTTTGGCACTTGCCTGTATCTGGAGGTCATCGCGGGCACAGAGCCATCTAGCAGCAAGTAACTGTCATAGCAAGAACCAAGTGAGGACAGATCAGATCAAGTTCCCAACCCAGCCTGTCAGGATCACATCACAGTGCGGTCTGCAGGCACCTCTCGCAGAATTCCCCAGGGCCCTGGGAACTTGGAAATATTAGTTGAACATTTATACTCTTTCTCAACAGTTTTGTCACTGAGAAAAAGCCGGATCACACTTTTGTGTATATCAATATTGATAGGCTTAAGGAATATTTGTTGTTAAAGTAACCCTCTGACAATGCGAAATACGGTCCATTCGTCTAAGCAGCGCAGACGATTACTAAAGTGTACGTTTAATCGCACAGTAGTCTTCCAAAATCTTCAGTGCACTCTCGCAACGAACTGGAAGTTCATATGGAAAAGTGCAGGAGGATACCCATTCCTCAAGAGCTGGATGTCAGAAATTGCACGGCTCCCAGAACTGATAGGCAAAACTCTTGCATAACATAAACACAAGTTGACAAGGCAGGAACAGTTGAATGGAAACAATTGGCAGATCTAACTTTAGTTCCACGTGTGAAGGGCTTACAAACTGTTGTGCTTTAAGCTTTGACAGTCTGCACGCCGATGAGTATCAGCTCCAGGCTGATGGTGTGGACTCATTGCATCCAGAGTATTGCTGTCCAAACGTTTATAATGCAATTAGCTCGCCCTGGGAGAGCAAGTGATTTATTGACAAGAGACTTGCAAATTATAAGATAGCTGTCAGACTTTAATGGCACTCTCTCCCAACAGATATGACCAAATTGAGGCAAGTGGGTAACTAACTTTGAGGTATGGGCCATCTGTCTTATCCAATATGGTTATATTGGATTGCAAGCACAGATAAAGATGAAATCATTGGGAAGTGCATTGTTACCACACTTCGATTAAAATGACCATTTTGTGCACGAATTACATGATGGATCCCGAGGTTTCATATACATCAGACTGAGTGTATGGCACAAGAATTTTTCCTCTTTTTTCATATAGAAAAATAGAACTATTCGCAATTCTATTTGAAACAGCGTAGATTTATTCTGCGTTATGGATATTCGAGTTTTATAATTAATTGTATTTGTATTTTTAAAGAGGTTTACGCCATGCTTCCTTTCGGACATCATCTCATTTATTTTTAAAGCTCTTACATTTCAGTAACGCAATACTTCCGTTTGATAAAGAGCGAACAATGGATTCTCGTTCAATGGCATCAGCAACAAGTTGTAATTTATCAGCACCAGCTTTAAAATTATCGAAGGCTTCAGTTGTCGTCCACGCCAGTTTACTTTATTGGCAAATGGTTCATTTAACTTTCGAAGGTACAGGGCAGAACCCTTTAATTTTATTTCAAAGAGTGCTTGAAATACTCAGCCGGTGAGGCAGCATCAAGAGGGAGAGAAACAGAGCTAACATTTCAGGTGGAAACCTCAACCCTTCGGAAAGCGAAATGCTGCGGATGCTGGATTTCGGAAATAAAAACAGGAAGTACTGGAAACATTCAGCAGGTTTGGTAGCAACCTGTTATTGCTTGCAACAGAATGGTGCTGTAGTTTTCTTTATGTATAGTTCCTAAAAACAGAAAACATGCAAACTTCGCCAGCTCGAAACTGCACCGCCCGCACTGCTGTTGTAATCGTTGATTTAATCTGGCATCGTACAGTCACAACAAAATCCATTCACCAAAAAAAAACACAGCAGGACTTCAAAAGGAGGGGGTGGGGTCTGGGAGGTGCATGCCTTTTCCTGTGCACAAACATCCTTATGAACTTTTCATTCATTGCATTCATAACGCACAGCTAGCTTCAGAAAACATTGTAAAAAAGTCTGATGTATGTCAGGAAACGTCTAACGCCGAGCGACGTTGGTGATCCACACTCAACAATAGATTATTTATGACAATATGCCTGATCCGTCTCCTGCTGAATATTGTGTACAGTTAGAACAAAGTAACTCATGAAGCAATTTAAATTACAATCCAAGTTTTTAAGGCACTTTTCGAATTCTCGTTTATAATGTTAAATGTCTACCGCCAAAGCAAAATGGTATGAGACCCGCTTTTATATTGAGCATCCCGATTCACCAGGGACTAGATACCCCCGCTCCTTTTAAACTCCAACATCGCTGGGGAGCAAAGAGCCACCAAACGCAAACAAATGAAGTTATGTTGTACAGAAATCGAAAGGAGAGAAAAAGAAAAGAGTTTTGAGTCAGAGTAAACCACTCATGTCTGCTTTTGTGTGCATTAAAAATACATCTCAACGGGTTGTTTTTCCATCTTGTCCAACAAATATGATAGCCCTTAACACTACAATTTAGCTGAATGGTGGAACACCTGAGAAACACACATGGATTAGCAGCAAAAAGTCAAATGCAAATTACTATTTGTTATTCCATATCAAGAGATAGGAATAAAATTCTCAGTTGAGTCCAAGTCTCATTACAGTTAATTATTCAAGTTAGGTGTACTTAAACCCATACAAGTTTCTCATGGATTCCCCAGTCTCACAAATACTTTTCATGATTGTCTCCTTACCAAGCTGTTTTATCAGTATAAGCAGTGCCAGAAGTCAGTAATATATCCCACTCTTCCTTTTAGATTTTCCTTTTTTATATCTCAAAAATATTTTAAAAGCTTTGCTTCTAAAGTAAGATCAATCCCGCAATATCTACACAAGAGAACACTGTATTTGGTTGGAAAATTTGAAGGAAACCTATGTTCCACATGTAAATGATATTAAGAAAATCCAATACTTCCCCCATTAAACAAAACATTCAGAAATTTGTTTTACCAATGGAACCAGACTGAGGTAAAATATTACACTTATATGCTACATCACCATGCATCATCCATCTGCAAAGAGGAAGGTTCAGTTGGATCCAATCCCAGTAGACAAGGGATCTCAAACTTGAGTCAAGGCCAGGGACACGTGGACATCTTATTATAGAGCTACACAGGATACAGAGCGTCCAGATATAGTCAATCAATACAGATCAAACAATAAAACCAATATCAGAGTCAAGAAAATCCAGCATTCCAGGTAAACAGATATTCCAGTCTCCCACAGACACAGAAAATCTGTATTCCAGATACCATAATACCAACAGTTCCTATACACAGACACCCTGCATTTCTAGAAGGATAGGAGATCCAGGTACATAAACGATTGAGCACACTGAATACACAAGTAATCCAGTATCCTAGATATCCTGTGCTCCAGATAATCAGGCATTCCATGTACACTAAAAATCCATCTGGGATTCACAGATTATTCAGCATTCTCTGAGTAGACATTGAGCAATCCATTCCAATCGTGTAGTCTTTGCACATTCTAGCTAAATAGCATTCTACATAAAAATGCACTCAGCATTCCAAATTCACAATACAACATTCCAGATGCAAAGACCATCCAGAATTCTATACACACACAATCCAGAGTCCAGAAGCATTCTAGATTTACAAACAATCCTAAGTAACATATCTGTTGACTGTCAAGTATTTCAAAAACAGACATCTAGCATTCCCAAATCACAGACACCTTGCATTACAGATAAGTGGGAATTCCAGCAATCCAGATACAATGACAACCCAATATTACAGATGCAGTGATTTCAGTATTATTGACAAAATTCAACATTTCTCCTAAGGGAGCAATACAACACCCAGATCCTCACACATCTCAGCATTCCATACACTGACAATCCATGGTCATAGTCAGGTTGTAGATGTTTCACTCTAATTCAATTTGGAATAATATCTGCAGTTTTGAAATAGATGTGTCGATGACAGCATCAGTGACAGATTTGTGGTTATTGTGGAGTCTAGGTATGTGTAGTGTGATGAGATGTGCCTCTAATAGGGGTTTGCTCTGTCCTGTTTCCAGAAATACAGTTTATCCTCATTAATGACATAGCTGGATCACAGGCAGGATGGTTGAAAAGCCATTGGAAAATCAGGCAACTAAGGTGTTACAGGAAGTAGATGACAATAATGACGATGACGATGATCCTGTGATTTTTCCTGACTGTGCAGTGTTATGGACCAGATCAAACCTCCTTCAAATATATCAAGGAGATAGCCTAGACCCTAACATTTTCTTATGTAAAGGCAAGTGTAAGGTGCTATGTTCCAGATTTGATTGTTTACACTACTTGGCTTTAAGCAAAGCACACTTTATTATTAGTCTAAAAACAAAAAATAGGAGAATTTGTCAAACTTTCATTCTATTGGAAAAATTAACAGAACAATAGATTATATAACTACTAAACAGCAACTGTTGCAATATAGTAACATCATAAACACACTCTTGGCAAAGGTAAATTCAGTAAAATAGATTGTCTCACATGCAGTGTTTCTCCAGTCCAGGGAGAAAGTACATCAAAAGTAAATTCTGGCAGAGAGAGAAAAAAAAGAGAGAACTCAAGCATTTTGCTGCAGCAGGGAGAAATGTATGGCAGCTTCCAAAACCCCAGCAATTGCAAAAAGCCAAACTAACACCTTGAGTCTGTGGAAGTCTGACTCCACCCATTCATATTGCTTCTATTGTTCCAACTCTAAAAAACCCAGGGCCTCAAGCTGTTTACTTAATGGGCTTGGAACAGACTTATCTCTGTCTGAACCTCCATGAAAAAAAACCAGGACAAAATAAACCTCTTAAAGCCATAGTATCATAGTGGTAACAAGGTCACAAAGCCACATATTGAAACAAGAGGAGAAATCAAGGAATAAAGATAAGGAAGTTGAAGTTCAATTGTCAGAAACTACGTTTGATCAAATGGTTGAGAAAAAACAAGAACAGGTGGAGAAAAAAGTCAATACTTTTAATTCTGTGAAGTTCACTGAATTAAAGCAGAAAAACTAAAACAGTTGTATCAAAAAGCATATACAGAGGAAGAATCTGATTGTATCCCTGAATATTATGATCTTAAAAATGAAGTCTTGATGAAGAAATGGAGACCAGCATGTATTCAGGTGGATGAAGAACAGGCAGAAGCTCAGGTAGTTTTACCAGTGAGTTATGGAAATGAGGTGTTGTGGGTAGCACATGAATTACCAGTAGGTCGTCATCTGGGAGTAAGGAAAACTTAAGCCAAAATGCAAAAACATTTTAATTGGCCTGGACTGCATTAAGATATCCTTGGATTTTGCTGGTCATGTCACATGTGTCAAGTAATAGGAAAACCTTAAGCATTGATAAAACCAGCACCCTTAATATCCATTCCAGCATTTAAGGAACGTTTTACAAGAGTCTTAATTGATTGTGTAGAACGCCTCCCTAAAACACACAATGAATGTGTCTACTAGATTTCCAGCAGCCACTCCATTATGCACTATCATGGCTAAAAGAATTGTTACTCAAATTTTTCACGAGATACGTACGTGTGATATGTGGGAGGCTTTCAAGTTTAAGTTGCCGGGAATTCAGGACCGGCACGTTCCTATAGGGATGAAGGATAAGTATGGCAAGTTTAAGAAACCTTGAATAACGAGAGATTTGTGAGCCTAATCAAAAAGAAAAAGGAAGCATTTACCAAGGATAGGAGGCTGGGAACACATGAAGCAAGGGTGGAATACAAGGAAAGTCGAAAGCAACTTAAGCAAGGAGTCAGGAGGGCTAAAAGGCATCAAGAAACGTCATTGGCCAACAGGATTAAGGAAAATCCCAAGGATTTTTAGACATATACAAAGAGCAAGAGGGTAGCCAGGCTGAAGGTTGGCCCACTGAAGGACAGATAAGGGAATTTATGTGTGGAGCCAGAGAAACTGGGCCAGGTATTAAATGAGTATTTTGTGTCAACATTCACCATAGAGAAGGACTTGGTGGATGATGAGTCTGGGGAAGGGTGTGTAGATAGTTTGGGTCATGTTGAGATCAAAAGGGAGGAGGTATTGGGTCTTGCAAAACATTAAGGTAGACAAGTCCCCAGGGCTGATGAGATATACCCTAGAATACAGAGAGGAAATTGCTGGGGCCTTGAGGGAAATCTTTGTATCCTCACTAGCTATAGGGAATGTCGCATAGGTTTGGAGAATAGCCAATGTTTTTCCTTTGTTTAAGAAGGGTGGCAAGGATAATCCAGCTAGTTACAAGCCGGTGAGCCTTATGTCAGTGATATGGAAATTATTGGAGAGGATTCTTCGAGACAGGATTTATTCCCACCTGGAAATCAGTGTGCATATTAACGAAAGGCAACATGGTTTTGTAACGAGGAGGTAGTGTCTCACTAACTTGGTTGAGTTTTTTGAGGAAGTGACGAAGATGATTGGTGAGGGTGGGGCAGTGGATGTTGTCTACATCGACTTCAGTAAGGCCTTTGACAAGGTCCCTCATGGCAGGCTGATACAGAAGGTAAAGGCGCCCGCGGTCAGAGGTGAGTTAGCAAGATGGATAAAAAAAAATTGGCTTGGTCATAGAAGACCGAGAGTAGCAGAGGAAGGGTACATTTCTAAATGGAGGACTGTGACTAGTGGCAATCCTCAGGGACCAGTGTTGGGACCTTTGCTGTTTGTAATATGTATAAATGATTTGGAGGAGAATGTAACTGGTCTGATTAGTAAGTTTGCCAATGACACAAACATTGGTGGAATTGTGGATAGCGATGAGGACCGTCAAAGGATACAGCTGGGTATAGATCGGTTGAGGACTTGGGCAGAGAGATGGCAGGTGGAGTTTAATCCAGAAAAATGTGAGGTAATGCATTTTAGAAGGTCTAATCCAGATGGAAAATATACAGTAAATGGCACAACCCTTAAGAGATAGGCAGAGGGATCTGGGTGTACAGGTACATAGGTCATTGAAAGTGGCAACGCAGGTGGAAAAGGTGGTCAACAAGGCATATGGCATGCTCGCCTTCATCAGCTGGGGTATTGAGTTTAAAAATTGGCAGGTAATGTTGCAGCTTTACAGAATCTTAGTTAGGCCACATTTGGAATATTGTGTTCAATTCTGGTTGCTACACTACCAGAAGGATGCGGTGGCTTTGGAGAGGGTACAGAAAAGATTTGCCAGGATGTTGCCTGGTATGGAGAGTATTAGCTATGAGAAGAGCTTGGAGAAACTGGGATTGTTCTCACTGGAACAACGGAGATTGAGGGGTGACCTGATAGTGTTCTACAAGATTATGAAGGTCATGGACAGACTGGACAGTCAGAAGCTTTTTCCCCAGGATGGAAGAGTCAGTTACCAGGACCCATAGGTGTAAGGTGCGGGGGGCAAGGTTTAAAAGTGATGTACGAGGCAAGTTTTTTTTTTATATACACAGAGTGGTGGGCTCCTGGAATTCACTGCTGGGGGAGGTAGTGGAAGCATATACTATAGTGACTTTTCAAGGACGTCTTGACAAATACATGACTAGGAAGGGAATAGAGGGTTACGGTCCCTGGAAGGGTAGGGTGTTTTAGTTGTGACAGGCAGCATGCCAGTGCAGGCTTGGAGGGCCGAAGGGCTTGTTCCTGTACTGTAATTTTCTTTGTACCCACAGAATTGGAATCAGGATCAAATTTTACGTCAAACTTCCTCAAGTAAGTTATGGATAGCTTTGGAATAAAACAAATCAAATCTACTGCATACCATCCAGAATCACAGCATCAAACTTTAAAAGACCATGTTGAGGATTGTGGTAAAGAAATTCCATTTGTACAATTTGTATTTAGGGAAGCAACCAAATGAAATAAAACAACGAAAATCAGACCACTTAAGCTAATTAAGGAAAAATTGGTGAGTCAGAGTTCAGGGCATACATATTTGGACTACATGTCAAATTTTAGGGAGAAATTTAATAGAATGAGTGAATTGGATAGACCGCATTTGAAAGTAGCACAGCATGTGATGAAACAGGAAGCACACAAGACATCAACAATTTGTAAAAACTGAAAGTGCAGATGATGTAAATCAGAAACAAAAATTGAAATTGCTGGAAAAGCTCAGCAGGTCTGGCAGCGTCTGTGGAGGGAAATCAAAGTTAACATTTTGGGTTGAGTGACCCTTCCTCGGTACTATCAAAAATTTGTAATTTTGCTAGTGGTGATAAAGTGTTACCAGTGGTAGATGAATGTTTAAAAGCTAGGTTAAGTGTGTCTTATCAAATCAAAGGAAATTGAGTGAGGTGAATTATTTGATAAGAATGCCAGATAGTAGGAACATTCACAGAGTTTGTCATGTGAATCCCTGCAAATGGCATTTTGATAGGGAAGGAAAGCAAAAGGAGAATATGTTACTGGTTACAACTCAGAGTGAAGAACCCAATCCAGATGATTCTGAATTTGACATTCCTCAAATTAAGCTGGACAGTGAGGAAGTTCTCAAAAATTTGGAAAATCAAATTGACCTAAAAATGTTATAACAAATCCCTTGTAGTCCAACATATCTCTTCATGTGATTTGTCATGTCCTGTTTCTCTTGAAGAGACGTGTTGTAAAGATGATGTGAGCTGTCTGCTCCATAGAAGGCACAGTCAATAACTCTTCCAAAAAAAAATAGACAAAGGAAGCATGAGTGAGTGCAAATCAGGCTTACAGAGTCTCAATTAAAAGTTTTGGCTTTTAATCGTTGAAATTGAGTTTTTCTGGAGTTGAAACTGCTAGATATAGTTCTCTCTCTGTTGCTACTAAAAGCTTGATGTCTCTCTCTACTGCTGGATTTATTCTGTCACTGTTCCTTCTCTGGAACTGGAAAAAATAACAAGTGAGAGAAATCTGTATTGTTGAGTTTGCCTTCGCCAAGGATATTATGGGATACAGCTATATTGGAACAGTTGATGAGCAGTAGTAAAATAACATATTATTTTGTTAAGTATTTCACTAGAGTTAAAGTTATGACAGTTCTTTTTTAGTTTGTATTTTAAAACTAAAGTAGATTAAAGCATTGTTTGCTAAAGCCTAGTAGTTTAACCAATTGATTCACATCTGGAATGCAGCACCTTACACTTGCCTTTAAAGAAAGCAAAAGTTGTGATCTAGGCTATCTCCTTGATATGTTTAGAGGGGATTTGTTCTGGTCCATAACATTAGCTATCGACAACATCCAGCAACATATTGCCAATACTGATAGATGGCAGTACGGTAACATCCTGGATCATGACATTAATTTTCCTGATGCTGATAGTCAAACCAATCTCTTAATAGACATAAGAGAGTTTGACTATTTGCTGTTGAAGATGTTCCTAAGATATGAATGCTAACATGACATCATTGAAGTAGAGGAATTCACTAATGAAAAATCGAGCAAGTTTGTGATGGATCTCAGACCAAAAAAGCTGAGCAGCTTTCAGTTATTTCAGGTATATATGAGACAATTATCTCTGTAGGTGAGCTAAGCACATGTAGCATTAGCAAATAGGAGATTATACCAAAGTGTATCAATGCTAAAGCACAACCACATTTGACCCTACTACAGATCTCAACAGATTCAAATTTTGCATCATCACAGCTGGCCTTATCCATCATGTCACCATGGAAGGAGCAGGTAACACTAAGAAGCTTCAGTAGGCAGACAATTTTCCCAAGCAGCTTAAATAAACACATCTGCGGACATGGTTAAATGTTATGGGGTGATCGATGAAAACAAATACATATAGTGGTATCTTTTGTTGAAAGCATTTTTTTTTTGCAACTGCTGTACTGCAAAGATCAAGTTGAATGTGGAACCTTCTGTTCTGAAACCACTCAGTGAGTGATTCAGGCTAAATGACTTCAAACAGGATCTGTAGTCTAACAAGGCCGACATAGTCACCAGAAAGATGCCCCGATGTTGTTACTTCCTTGTATAAGGTCACAGTCTTTGGACTGTGATGCATTTCCTGAGGCAAACCCATTCCCTTCAGAAAAGGCTGAGAGGCTTGTGTGGTTGCCGCAGAAATGTTGCTTCCTATGCTTGATGAGTTCGTTATATTGCTTCATCACTTGTCTTTTGCCATTTCAAATCTAATGACCATATTACTTTATGAGATAGTTATGTTTTAAACTGTGTCATTTACTTTAAGGCTAAAATAGAATACCCAGAAATGAAAGATGATGTGAAATTATGTTGGAAACTGCCTAAGTGAATTGGTTGCTATGGGGACAGGGGCCCATGTCAAGCCTTATCAAAAGTCAGGTGAGCGCTCTAACATCTGAACACAAAAGAGAAGGCGCCTGTAAGAGGCAGCCTGACCGAAAGCAGGTGCTCTTGTACCAGACTGAAGAAAAGGACTACATGTGCTTTATTCAGTGTCCTTTCAAGTGTGTTCAGGAGATTGAGCAAAGAGGAACTTTGCTCAAATGGACATTGAAAGATTCTCCCTGGCAGAACAGGGAGAAGAGATCCCATTGATTTGCTAGAAGACCTTTGAGACACACACAGAATCTACAAGAATATGTAAATATGATATGGCGTTTCATTTGTGTTAACAAGGCACTACAGACTACTTTTTCTATAACGTAATGGTTGGTGATTTAGTAATGTTCAGTCCACGTTGATTAAGTGTTTGTCAAAATAAGACATTAAACCTTGTCATTGGGGTTGATTGCTGGGAAATTCACATCCCTTAGAACAAAGGCAGCAAGGGAATTCACGACAAATGGTAGGACCCTGGGAAAAATGAAGGATCATTTAAGGTGTCAGTACAGGTGGATAAAGTGGCTAAGGCAGCATAATGTATACTGTATTTATTGTTCAAGGCATAGAGTTTGGGAGCAGAAAGGTTATGTTGGAACTGTATGAAACATTGGTTAAGCTACAGCTAGGATATTGTGTGTAGTTCTGGGAGGGGAGAAGATTTACCAGAACGTTGCCTCAGCTGAGGAGTTTCAGCAATGAAATTAAAAAAAAGACAGATTGCGATTGTTTTCCACACAGCAGATTGAGAGGGGATATGGTTGAGATGCTTAAAGTTATGCAGGGCAGAGACAAGGTAGACAGAAAGAAACTTTTCCCCTTGAGGGAGGGATCAATGACTGGGGGCATATATTGAAGGTAAAAGGGGTAGAAATTTTGAGGACATGCGAGGAAAAGCTTTTTCCATCTAGAGGGTGGTGGTAATCTAGCACTCATTGCCTACAAAGACGATAGAGGCAGAAACCCTCATAACATTTATGTAGTATTCAGAAGTTCACTTGTGATGCTAAGGCATACAAGGCTATGGGCCAAGCGTTGGCGAACAGGATTAGAATAGTTAGGTGGTTGTTTTTGATTGGTGGGGCCTTTTTCCATGCTATAGATCTCTATAGCCACAAAGACTTACAACTTTTGAAAAGAGTTAAGAAAATTAAAATAAATGTGACTCCATTTGCCAAGGAGCTCTGCTGCAGTCTTAATATCTAGCTCTTCCATGATAGGTTCAATCTTTAGGTTTCTAGAGCTTATTCTTTGGCTGTGTACTCCCTTGAGAACTATTCAATGTTATGCTCCACCAGCTCACTTACCATAGTTAATACTGCATTGGAGCCTGTGGGGGAACAGTGAGTATAAAAGTTTATTTATTCTGAATAAGTGAAATAATCAGAGGGATGTCACAGGAAAGCAGCAAGCTGATTTGCTGGTAAGGGAATTATCTTAAAGAACTCTCCCTGAATCGTAGTTATTTAAAGCAGTGTAAAATTGAGGAATGAAAAGTTAAATTGAGCTGGTTAGGCCAAGTTTACAGAAGACAAATAAAGTTTAAACATGGCTGGAGAGGGCAGCTGAGTAGAATGTGTTTCCTATCACATGAAGGGAGCCACAGACTATCAGCAAGCAGCATGACCACGTTGCAGGAAGTATTTCCAACTGCACAAACTCAAGCCCTGGTTTTCAGAGCTTAACTAGTAGCTGGAGACACTGTGGCACATCTGTGAAGCTGACAGATACATGGATAGAATGTTTAGTGGGGGGGGGTCACACTGCACCTGGAGGAAAGGAGGGAATGGATGACCACCAGGTAGTCAAAGAGTGTCAGGCAGGTAGTGCAGGTGTTCCCTATGATCTTTCTCACAAACTGGTCTTCCATTCTGAAAGCTGAGGAAGGCGCTGTACCTTAAGGGAGTGCAGTCAGAGCAAGGCTTCTGGTACCATAAGCAGCCTGACTGCACAGGAGGGGACGAAGAAGAAGACAGGAGTGATAGTGATAGGGGACTCATTAGTCAGGGAAACAACCAAATGCTTCTGATATTGGGGACAGTACAGGCCCAACATGTTCCCTTTAGGGTGAAGTATGGGCACATCAAGCCCAGAGAACCTTAGATAGCTTGGAATATTTAGGACCAGATAAAAAGGAAAAAAAGTGAGAGAAATTACAGGGGCTATGACTCAAATTTATAAATTATCTCTCATCACAAGGGAGGCACCAGAGGACTGGAGGACAGCTAATGTGGTTCCACTTTATAAGAAAGGGGGTAGAATTAGATCTGGGAACAGTAGACCAGTCAGTCTTACATCAGCGGTAGGGAAACTATTGGAGAAAACAATGAAGTAGAAAATTAATCTCCATTTAGAAAAACAAGGTTTGACCAGGGATAGCTTTGTCAGAGGGAGGTCATGCCTTACAAATCTGGTTGAATTTTTTGAGCAGGCAACCAAGTGTTTAGATGAGGGTAAGGAAGTTGATGTAATTTGTATGAATTTTAGCAAGGACTTTGACAAGGTCCGACATGGGAAACAAGCAGACAATGTAAATAGGATAACTTGGCAAGTGGGATCCAAATTTGGCTTATTTACATGAAACAGAGGATGATGGTAGGAAGCTGTTTGTGCGACTAGAGTCTGGTGTACAGTAACACACCACAGTGATCAGTGCTAGGTCCCTTATTATTTGTGATATTCATGAATGATGGGGATGAGAATGTATGTGTTGAAGTAGTGGGGGATATGGTGGTGATATGTAAATTTGTGGATGACAAAGATTGGCCAGGTGGTAGACAATAATGAGGGATATGTGAGGGGTTTTAGGAGGATATTAATGTATTGATCAGATGGGCATATTAGTGGTAGATTGAACAGAACCCTGATAATTTTGCGGTATTGCACTTTGGAAGAAGAAACAAGACAAGGGTGTGCTCAATGAATGGCAAGACGCTAGCAAGCTCATAGGAACAGGGCAATCTTGGGGTGCGTTAGGACTGTCCATGACTGAGTAGCACAAAATGGCCAAGGCTGCCTATGGCTATTGCAGCCGAAAATGGCTGACAGTAGTTAGAGGGCTTGGGAAAAATATTTGCTTAATGTGGCCTTCACAAGTAGAACAATCGTAGCTCCATAGACTCAAGTTTACTGGATTGGGATAGAATGTGCAGCTGCAGTCGCTTATGCATAAAGCATAGATAAGAACATTTCACAATAATTAGTTGCTCACTTTGAATTATTCAATCATTCTGTTACAATACTAAGCACAAGTTTTAGCTAAGATTCTTCAGATGATCATAGATATAGATTCCAAAATAGTTATAGATCCATCTTATATCCAAAAATCAGTAAAAGCATTGGAGTAAAAGATTCAAACCAGTTTCAGACAGTAAAAGCAGCCCCTCCCTACCCCCATATAGTTACAGGGAGAAATGAATCATATGTACAGAAATTAACAAGCATAGGAATGTGGATTGAATGAACACATTAAGACACAAATTGGTAGCTAATGAATTCTAACATTAGGTGTAACCACATAACTTTGTTGGAATTGATGTTATAACAATAAGCAAAAATCAATATTCTTTAGTATCTCCTGTAATGAGGAATTTAAAAGTATCTGATTAATTGGTAGTTAACATGGTGCAGCTGGCAAATGTTACTTGAATACAGGATCCATTGTGAAAAGCCTCAAGAAGGAAAATAGGAAAGTCTGGTACACATCATGAAGGACCGGACATCGGTGACAAACCCGTCCATCTCTTTGTTATTCAGTGATATGATTAACTTAATTGGAAATATATTGAAATTGCTGAGGCAAGCTTGAGCTGTATAAAGATGCTGTACCAGGGAGCCAATTATAAAAAGGTATAACTCAGCACCACTGACCTATACTAATCAAAAGGTGCACGTGCGTGCGGGGGGTTTGGCGGGTGGCGGTTGGCTGCATGCGCTCTAAGTTTAAACTATATACGTTAAGACAATCTGAAGCTTTCTGCGTGCCTTATTGCTCTGAGAAATGAAACTGTAAATCTCAATAAATGTTACCTGAAACTACCCTGTGACTTGCATTGGAAACTATGAGATCTAACAGGGTGCTTGTCCACAGATCTCGGATGGTGACAGGACAGGTTAACAGGTCATTAAGTATATGGGATGCTTGCCTTTATCAATTGTGTCATAGATTAGAAGAGCAAAAGAGGTGATATGGATCTATCTAAAACTTTGGTTAGGCCACTGCTGAAGTGTTGTGTGCAGTGCTAGTCGCCACACCATAGGAATGATTTGATTGCACTGGAGAGACTGCAAAGTGAGTGCACCAGGATGTTGCCGAGGATAGAGCATTTTATCTGTGAAATTAGGCTAGGTAGTGTTATGAAGAAAAGTCACTGGGCCCAAAACATTAGCTCTGATTTCTCTCTACAGATGCTGCCAGACCTACTTAATTTTCCAGCAATTTCTGCTTTTGTTTACGACAGCTATTAATGACATGGACTGATGAAGAGGAAGAAAAATAACAAAGGTAGGAAGCAGGCAAACTTTTTCCACTCACACACTAGGCACATCACAGTGACAAGCTCCTGATTCACAATATCCCAGATACACAGAATTCTAGAGAAAAATTGCTTATACAGAAATTACCAGATCAGATCCTCAGGTATTCCAGGTTTACTGAAATCCAGAATTCCAGAAACTCTTATTGAGAAAATCCAGCAATGCACAGATAAATTTACCATTCCATGCATTTACACTATTTAATGTTCCAGATCCACAGAGTTATTATTGGGTTATCATCCACAATAACCCAAACCTGAGGTAATTTAACATGTCAGGTACATTGAAATCCAACATCTCAGATCCTCAGGAGTTCCAACATTACAGATGCATGGATGATCTAGCATTCCATATACAGAGAGGACCCACCACTTGTACAGCCATCTAATATTACAGATACACAAATGATCCGATCTCCTAGATCCTTAGTTACTTTGGAAATACAGATACACAAAGATCACAATTTCAGATACACGGAAAAACCAACAACATTTTAGATACACAAAAAAAAACTAACAATCCAGACTGGAGACAACCAGAATTCCAGTACACAGACATGTACAGTTCCAGACACACTGTTATCCTGTATAACAGAGGCACAGATGGTCCAGCATTCCAGATTCACAGGCAACAAATGTTCCAAATGAGTAGGTGTCCTGTATTCCAAATGTACAGGCAAATCAATAACTTAATTTAAACTGACATACAACATTCCAGTTACACAGATTTCCCAATGCAAGCTCAGTCCTGGTTTCTGATTGCCAGCTATTCTGACATGCTTGAACAGGCAGATCCACACTCATCTAGTTTTCTAGATTCTCACATCCCCTCTAAACCTCATGCCCCTTAACTTAAATGTCTCACTTCCAACTCAATCATTTCAGTCTTTGAGTTGCATTCACCAGCATAAAGTATTCCATCCAAACTCTCTGGAAATGGTTTCCATCAACACTCTGAAGGTTATTGATCTCTTTGACACTCAGATCATGATAGTCCTGAGGGCATAGAATACCTAGAGACTCCTTTCTTACAGCTATTTAAACAACCTGGCTCTGGAACAGTGAAACAACAGCAATGCATCTTGTCCAATCCACAACCCTTTCCCTTTCCTGCCTTCAGTGTTCTGCTCTTTCAGACCGGATAACACAAAAAATTTCTGCTCTAATTCTAGGGACCTGCTTTGACACCAAAATCTGTTCAAAAACCAGAAAAGCAAAAACAGTTCAATTTGGAAAGAACATGATTTGTTTCCCCTTTCTTAAATTGTTAGCATGTTCTGAGCAGCCAAGCAGAAAACACAGGGTGCCCCAACTCTTTACAATTAGCTTTCCACTTACCTTTTGCTTCTAAGCTATTAATCCCCATGGTAGCCTCAAGTGAAATGGGCACTTCTTGAACAGTTTATGGACATGACAATTCAGCATTCCAAAAACAAGTACAGTCCTCTATTGCATAATTAGCAGGTATACTAACATTGTAAATACATCAACACCCATCCTTCAGTATGTAAAGACACCCAGCATTTCAGATACCGATGAATAGATAATCCAGCTGTCCAGGTAGAAAACTGTTGAGGATTCTTGCTTAACTGACAATTCAGCAGTACGGATACTCTAACATCCAGTATTTCTTAGGTACAAATATAATCCAGTATTCTAGGTAACCAGAATTTCCAATACACAGGTGATCTCACATCCAGATTTCTAGATAGATACGAAAATGCAGCATTCCTGGGCTGATACAGTTCAGCATTTAAGAGACTCAGACATTATAACATCTCATATTCCTCAGATATACTAACATTCAAGATACACAGACACACAGCATTCTGAATGCACAGCAGTCCAGCATTTCAGATGACCAGACTCATTGTATTCCTTTTATACAGATAGCTATAATTCCTAATATTCAACCAACCTATGGTTCTCGATACATAATCAAGAAAAAAATCCAGATGCACAGAGATCTAACATTGCAGATTCAGACTGACAGCATTCAAGAATCGCAAGCCAATTCAGAGGAAATTTGACTAGGTCAGTAGCGCAAAATACATTTTTCACCTAGAAAGGAGATTAGGACAGTTCAGGGAGTAAGTTTCTTCACAGCAAGTTGTTTTCTGCAACTTCCAGTCTTTGGTTCAAATTCTAAAAATGAAATGGACCCTGAAGAAGTCTGAGCTCTCAGATATATTTAAGATGTGTGGAAGGTGTGCCTTCTGCATGTAATGTGAAAATGTCCGGCTTTCAACCAATTTTGCAAGGCATGTGCAGAAAACCCCACTGACAGAGACAGTGCACTAGAGTGAAGTCTGATGGCTACAAAGAGCCATACACAGATAAACAGACCATGCATTAAAAGTACGCTAAAGCTACAGTAATGATCAGCTTGGATGTTGTCAGAAGCGTATACATGAAATGTTTAATAAATCAGAACCTGGTGATATATTGGGCATGACAAAAAGTGATGTTTCACACTGTCAGTCTCATAGAAAACATCAGTATCATTATACCATCTGAAGTGTTTGCAAAAATTCATATTACCTGTCCTCTGAACACTAGTGACGTTTTGTTATTGGCGAAGATTGACAACAGGGCAGGTACCAATATACTACACCTGCGAATGTTGGAAAAGATATGTAGCTAAAGACACAGGAAGCCATGGAAAAATTTATGAATGTATAACCTTCAGCATACAGATTGCCAACTGCATGAGCAGAATTAATAGTGCGAGAGTGTAGGTACAATCAATTCACCTGGAGTTTGCAGATATCCTACATCATAGACACTGCTGGCCCAACAATTCCAGGTACACCAGATCTCTTACCAGTCATAAGCCATGGAGTTAGTCAGACACCAGATACACAACAGAAATTGCAGCAGACTATTCAAGGAACACCTACAGGGATTATTAATGAAACATCTCACCCTCTTCTGAATTGATGGAGCTAAAATCGCTACTCTCTGCTGTGAAGTGAAAAATGAAAATTGAAGAGAAAATGGTGAACAGCTAGTGAAAATTAATTGAAACGTGAGAATATCATATCTGAGATTATAAAGTCTTCAGTGGATTCCTCTGCTCAGTTTACAAAGGTGAATGAACTGGAAATGAAAGAAAGGAAAGAAGCAAGGAAGAAAGAAACACAAGCTTCATATCACCAATCTAATGGAAAGATTGGTAGCTTGAGGAAGCTCTGGAGCAAATCACGTATAAAACAGGTCAGGCTCAACTGAAAAAGCACCAGAAACATCAGTTTATCTTGAAACAATGGTGGAGAAAATGACAGTCTAGCAAAAACAGATGGAGATGTACAGTGCACACACAATAAACAGCAAAAAAACTCATGGTACAGTTCTTTCAGAAGTAAATTAGAGCAATGATGTACTGGTAAAACAAAAACTCTCAGAAGGAGATAGAGTAAAACAACTTTATTCATTCACGGGATGAGGTCATCGCTGGCTAAGCAGCATTTATTGCCTATCACTTATTGCCCAGAAGGCAGTTAAGAGTCAACCACATTGCTGTGGGACTGGAGTCACTTGTAGGCCAGACCAGGTAAGGATGGCAGTTTCCTTCCCAAAAGGACATTAGTGAACCAGATGCGTTTTTTCTGACAGTTGGCAATGAATTCATAGTCATCATTAGATTCTTAATTCCAGATATTCATTGAATTCAAATTCACCATCCGGGATTTGAACCACTGAAACAGGAAATGGAAGAGGACATTAAGCTTTCTAAAAACACAAATATTCAGCATTCCAGAGACACAGATAATCAGCATTCAAATGTCAAAGTAAACTGTATTCCAAAAGACATAGACATCTAAAACTGTCAGAACCACACATGACCAATATTCCAGAAACAGATAATCCTTGCATTCTACAAACACAGAGCCTGAATCAAGAAATATAGATATCTCGTATTCAAGAAAATACAGATTTCCTGGATCCCAGGGGCACAGATATCCAGCTGTTGACCCTGAAAAATCCTCCTCGCTAACATCTGGGAGCTGATGCCTCAATTGGAAGAGTTGTCTCATGGAATAGTCAAGCAACAGCCTCACAAAGTCATACTCACAGAATCACACCTAATAGACAACGTCTCAGAAACCACCATCATCATCCATAGATATGTCCTATCTCACTGGCAGGGCAGACACAACAGTATACAGTCGGGAGGGAGTTCTCAACATTGATTCTGGACCCCATGAAGTCTCATGGCTTCAGGTTAAACATGGACAAGGAAACTTCCTCCTGATTACCACATACCATCCTCCCTCAGCTGAAAGACACAGAATCTAAGCAGCCTACAAAGACAGACAGGCATTCTCTATTCCATAGATGCAGCTTTCCAGGAAAACAGAAACCCAGCATTCCACAAACACAGACATTCGATGTTCCATAAACACTGTCACTGAACAATTAAAACAAACATTCTCAATTTTCCAGAAATACAGACTCAGAACATTCTGCAAATACAGAAATTCAGCATTCCACAAACAGACACTCAATGTGCCCCAAATACAGACATACATCAATCCACAAAGGCAAACACTGAACATTGTGCAAACAAAGACAAACAGTATTCCACAAACATAGGCATGTAAATTCCACATTCAGTCATTCACAAATACAGACACTGAATGTTCCACCAAAGACAACCAATAGTCCACAAACACGTTCATCCAAAATTCCACAAGCATACACTGTAGACACAGTCTTCCACTAGCACAGTCACTCAGCAATCCATAAACAGACATGTAGCATTCCATAAGCACAAGCAATCAGCAATTCACAAACAGATTCACAACATTTGAAAAAACATAGTCATTCAGCATTCCATAAACATAGACTCTCAGCATTCCTTAAACACAGACAAGCAGCTGGTATTCCACAAATGTAGAATTAGAATTAGTTTTATTTTTACATGTACTCAAATGAAAAGTGTATAAATTGCCATTATGGTGCCATCTTCGTACAAGTCCTTAGGTACAACTTCTTTGGTTATAATTCTTAGAAAAATTGAGAAGTAAAAAGTCCAGCATTGCAGAACATAGGAATGACTTTTAAAATAGAGGAAAAAAAAGTTCAGTATAATAGTCTTCCAACCCAGTCCATGCTGGCACCTGCCCCCATCGCACTGGGCCTGGACTCTTGACCATGCCAAGTTTCACCTCAGGGTATGTTAAGGCCAGGAGATCGCTCTGGAGTCACCTTGAGACTGGAGGTCCACACTGAGCATGCCAGGCTGAGAGACTGCCACAATGGGCCACTGAGAGATTGCCATGCTAGGACTCCACCCCAACCTGAGAGACTGCCACGGTGGGCCGAGACACCGCCATGCTGGACCAAGAGGCCTCCACGCACGGCTAAGAAGACATCTTGCTGGGTCTGCGCAGAGGCTGGGAGTTCCAAGCCCATGAGGTCGGAGGCTGCAAACTCAGAGGTCAGAGGCCAGGAGTTTCAAAGCCATGAGGACATAGGCCGAGTAGTCACCAAGCACCAAGGCCATGGAACTGGAGGATGGGATTTGAGGCCACGAGATCAGAAGCTGGGAGGCCAAGAAGAGAGAAGAGGAGAAATTGTATATTAAATAAACCACATACTCTCAGTTATCCAGAAACAAACTCAGAGCATTCCGCAAACACAGACATTTAGCATTCCACAAACATCTTTTTCCTAGGATAATGATGTCGGCTAGTACGAGGGGGCATAGCTGCAAATTGAGGGGTGATAGATTTAAGACAGATGTCAGAGGCAGGTTCTTTACTCAGACTGGTAAGGGCGTGGAATGCCCTGCCTGCCAATGTAGTTAACTCAGCCACATTAGGGGCATTTAAACAGTCCTTGGATAAGCATATGGATGATGATGGGATAGTGTAGGGGGATGGGCTTAGATTAGTTCACAGGTCGGCGCAACATCGAGGGCCAAAGGGCCTGTTCTGCGTTGTATTGTTCTATGTTCTATGGACGGTCAGTGTTCCACAAGCACAGCCAATCAGCATTTCGCAACACAGACACTCAGCATTTCACAAGCACACAGCAAAATGCAAATATCAACAATCAACTTGCTGCAAAGACAGCATCTCAGCATTCTGAAAAGAGAAACACTCAGAATTCCACAAACACAGGTACTGAGTATTTGATAAGCAAAGACAAAGACAATCAGCAATTCACACAGACTCATAAATCATAGAAACCCAGTACACTACAAACACAGACACTGAACAATAAAAGAAAATATACTCTCAGTTTTCCAGAAACATAGGCTCTGAGCATTCGTTCAACACATTCTTTCAGCATTCATTAAACACAGATCTTCAGCATTCCACAAATGTCAACAGTTTTCCGCAAAGACCGAGACTCAGCATGCTGAAAAGATAGACACTCAGAATACCACAAACACACATACTTCGAGTTTTTTAAGCACAGGCAATCAGCATTCTCCACAGTCTCACATCTTTCCACAGACATACACACCCAGAAAGCAGCATTCCACGAGCACAGACACTGAACATTTCATAAACAAAGACACTGGGTGTTCCACATACACAAGCAACCAAAATTCCACAAATGCAGACTCTCAGCTCCTCACACATAGGTACTCTACTTTCCACAAACTCAGACATCCTGTATTCCACAATCATGGACTCTCATCATATCACAAACACGCTGAGCATTCCACAAACAAAGGCACCCAGTATTCCACAAACAGACTCTCAGCATTCCTCAAAAACAAACACACTGCATTGCATAAACATAGACACTCAGCATTCCACAAACAAAAGCAACTTATATCCCACCTACATCGATACCTAAAATTCCATAAACACAGACTCTCAGCTTTCCTCAAACACAAACACTCAGCATTTCACAGATGCTGACATCCTATATTACACAGACAGCCAGCATTTCATAAATACAGACACATAGCATTCCACAAAAACACTCAGAATTCCACAAACACAAACTCCCTGATTTCCAAATATGTAGGTGCACAGTGTTCCATATGTAAGGACACTCAGCATTCCAGCTAACCAGACACTCAGCAATTTACAAACATAAGCACTCTGTGGTTTCACAAACACAGAATCTGAGCAGTCTACAAACACAGACATTCAGCATTCCACAGACACAGCTTTCCATGAAGACAGAAACCCAGCACTCCACAAAACACAGCCACACAGTGCTCCAAAACAGATACTGAAAATTCCACAAACCTATAGATACAGACAACAAAAAAGTCTCAGTTTTCCAGAAACACGGTCTCTGAACATTTGCTAATGAACATTCAGCATTCTAAAAACAGATACTAGGTGGCCCACAAACACGGTCTCTCACCATTTCTCAAACGCAAACATTCAGCATTCCACACACACAGATACTCAACATTCAGTTTTCTGCAAAGACAGACTCAGCATTCCTCAAACACAGACACAAAATGTTGCACAATTGCAGACACTGAGCATTCTATAAACAAAGGCTCCCACTGCACCACAAACACATACAGACAGCATTGTGCAAGCATAGGCTCTCAGCATTCCGCAAACAGAGATACACAGCATGTCGCAAACACAAACACCATCTATTCCACAAATGTAGGTCCACAGCATTCCACAGAAACAGACACTCAGTATTCACAAGCCCAGTTACTCAGTGGTCCACAACCACTTACTCTCAGCATTCCACACATGAGTTTTCTGCAAAGACAGTCACTCAGCATTCTGAAAAGAGAGACACTCAGCATTCCACAGACACAGATACCCAACATTTGATAATCATAGATAAACAGCATTCCATACAGACCTGCATTATTCCAGAAACATACATATTTAGTGTATTCCAGACACAGACACTAAACATTCTGCAAACAAAGGCACCCAGTAATCCGCTTACACAGGAACTCAAAATTCCATGGAAGCAGACTGTCAGCTTTCCTTATACACAGGCACCCCACAGTTCATAAAAGTGGATACTCAGTCTTCTACAAACATAGACTGACTTTTAGCATTCCACAAACATAGACACATAACATTTGGAAATGCTAGAGGACAGAGGGTCAAACATGAAGGACGAACTGAAGGAAATCCTAGTTATTCAGGAAATGATATTGGGGAAATTGATGGGATTAAAATCTGATAAACCCTCAGGGACTGAAGCTCTGCATCCCAGAGCACTTAGGAAAATGGCCCTAGAAATAGCGGATGCATTGGTGATCACTTTTCAGCATTCAGTAGACTTTTGAAGAGTTCCAATGGACTGGAGGGTAGCTAATATAACTCTACTCTTCAAAAAAAAAAAAAAAAAAAAAGGAGGGGGGACAGGGAAAGCAGGCCAGTTAGTCTGACATTGACTCCAGCATTTTCCCCACCACCAATCATTAAGGATGTAGTGACTGAGCATTTGGAAAGCAGGGGCAGAGTCGGTCCAAGTCAGCATGGATTTTTCTAAAGGGACAGCATACTTGACAAATCGTTTGGAATTTTTCAAGGATGTGACCGGTAGAATAGACAATGGTGATTCAGTAAATGTTGTGTATCTGGACTTTCAAAAGGCTTTTGACAAGGTTTCACTCAAGAGATTAGTAAGGAAAATTAAAGCTCATGGCATCGGAGATAATGTATTGACATGGTTGGTAGACAGGAAGCAGAGTTGGAATAAGCAGGTCCTTTTCAGAATGGCAGGCAGTGATGAGTGGGGTTACCAGAGCTCAGCGCTGAAACCGCAGCTGCTCACAATATACATCAACAAATTAGACAAAGGAATTGAATGTCATATCTCAAATTTGCAGATGACACTAAGCTGGGTGTCAGTGTGTGCTGTGAGGTGGATGCTAAGAGGTTGCTGAATGAATTGGGCACACTGGCTGAGTGGGTAAATATTTGGCAAATGCAATACAATGTGGATAAATGTGAGGTTATCACTTTGGTCACAAAAACAGGAATGATGTGGAGGTGTTGGACTAGAGTGGACAAGGTCAAAAATCACATGATATCAGGTTATAGTTCAACTGGTTTATTTGAAATCACTAGCTTTCGGAGCTCTGCTCCTTCTTCAGGTGTAGTGTGGAAGAAGAGGTATACCGACACAGAATTTACCTTGTCTTCCACACTACACCTGAGGAAGGAGCAGAGCTCAGAAAGTTAGTGTTCTCAAACAAATCTGTTGGACAAAAACAGGAAGGCAAGTTATTGCCTGAATGGTGGCAGTTTCGAAGTAGGTGAGGTGCAACAAGGCCTGGGTGTCATGTTAGAACAGTGACTGAAGGTTGGCCTGCAGGTGCGGCAGGCAGTGAGGAAAGCTAATGGTATGCAGTCCTTCATAGCGAGAGGATTTCAGTATCAGAGTAAGGATGTCTCGCTGCAGTTATACAGGGCCTTGGTGAGGCCACACCTTGAATATTGTGTGCAGTTTTGGTCTCCTAGTCTGAAGAAGGACATTTGTGCTATCGAGAGAGTCCAGCAATGGTTCCCCATGCTAATTCAGAGGATGGCAGGACTGACATATGAGGAATGACTGGATCGAATGGGCTTATATTCTCTCGAATTTAGAAGAATGAGGGGGGATCTCATAGAAGCATATAAAATCCTGATGGGACTGGACACGCTAGATACAGGAAGAATGTTCCCAATGCTGAGGAAGTCCAGAACAAGGGGTCACAATCTAAGAATAAGGGGTGAGCCATTCAGGACTGAGATGTGGAAGAATTTCTTCAGAGAGTTGTGAACCTGTGGAATTCTCTACCATAGAAAGCTGTTGGGGCCAGTTCATTAGATATATTCAAGAGGGAGCTGGACGTGGTCTTTGCAGCTAAAAGGATCAAGGGCGGAAATGGGATACTGACATTGCATGATCAGCCATGATCCTATTGAATGGTGGTGCAGGCTCGAAGGGCTGAATGGCCTACTCCTGCACCCATTTTTCATGTTTCTATGAACATGAAACAATGCATTCCAGAAACACAGATACTCAGCTTTCCACAAAGGAAAGCAGGCTTCTGCTGCGACGAGGTGGTCCTAATACTGACTCATGGCTGCAGAGGTATGTTTGGGATCCTGGCAGTGTCTGCGTCCAGGGCAGAATCATGGAGATGGTGTTGTGGGTGAGTTTGGGCCCAGTACGAGATCCAGTGGCATCGGCAAATTGGACTCATGGTGGCAGGGGAGATGGGTTTGTGCTGGTGGGGTACTCGGTGGCATCTGCACTGGTGAGCTCCAGCGAGTACTCGATGGCAAGAGAGTGTAGATGGGGGTGAGACAGTGCTGGGGAGTGACGACTTTTGTTTCAGTGGTGACAGTGCAGCAAAGGGACTCATGCTTGGCCAGTAGGCTCATGAGCCATGGTGGAGCACTTAACATAAAGGACTAAAGTTGAACTCTTTTTCTTTATTCTTCTGCCGTTATATTCTGTGTTATGGTTTATTTTTGTGTTTTGGGATGGCATCAGGAGATTGATGACACTATTAGTCACTTTTCACTGTATTTTCTAACAAAATACACGTGATGACAACTGAAATCAAATAAATCCAATAAAGACAAAAACCTAGCATTCCACATGCACAGACACGCAGCATTGCAGCAAAACAAGCACTCCACATTCCACAAACATCAAAACTCTGTTGTTCCATAAACACAGAATCTGTGCAGGGTACAAACACAGACACTCAGCATTCCACAAATGCACAGACCCTTATTCCACAAATGTATACACTCAGCATTCCACAAACACACTGATCGTGAACCTCAGCATTCCTCAAGCACAAACAAATAGCATTCCACATAGAAACTCAGCATTCCACATAAACAGTCATCCAGAATGCCACAAATGCAAACTCTCAGCTTTCCTCACATATAGACAGTCAGCATTTCACAAACAAACAAAGACACCCTGTATTCTACAAGCAAAGACTGTCAGCATTTCGCTAACAGACACTGAGCATTCGAGAAACAAAGTCACCCTGTATTCAACACATGCAGGCATCCAGAGCCCAGCATCGTGCAAAACAAAAGGCACTTAGCACTACACTTAAAAAAAAAAACCCTATATTCCACAAATATAGATGCACTGCGTTGTACAAGCACAGACACTCCGCAGTCCACTTCTGGCTGCTACATTGATTGCCAACTTGGCCAAACAGCAAGGGATGCTTGGTACATTGGCCAAATGAAACACTGAGTCTCAATACCCACACACCAGACACTGTAAACACAGCAGCCGGGCGCTAATGACATTAGCATAATATTAAAGGCAATATTTATTCTGCAGAGAGACCCACAACAATTTATCCACTAAACAAAAGATAGCCCAGACAAAAAGGCATCGGGTCCAGCTATACAAACAAACTGGCAGTAGCGTACCATCTAAATAATTGATTCATGTCTTAACTATTCAGTGTATCTCTTTGATTAGCCACACTATAGAAAATTCCAGAAAACCATCTAAAAAGTATAAAAACAGAGTTCACCTGCAGACTCATCTTTTAGAACCGCTCTTGGAATCATCGGAGACTTTCTGAGGAGACCAGCATGGCAAGAGACAGAGACCAGCTGACCATCCGGAGAGAGACAGGAGAAAAGCAGCTTTACAGACCAAGAGACAGAGCCATAGAGAGAACAACTGCATAAATTTAAGAGATATTTGGGAATTATTGTAACCTTAAGGGGCCAAATAGGATCAGGGATAGTATGTTTAGTATTGAAGATTATTGTAATTTTGGTCCTAACAAAGTGGGACTGTTTTGCTTTGGTACTGGCTTGTGTTTATATTGATTTGACCACATTGATATTGTGGGACACGTGGCAAGTTCGTTCATAACATTCTGGTGGGAGTTGTCTCCAACTTGTTTAAAGAGGAACCAGACAAGATTTGGCATCCCCGTTAAGAGGCTTTGATTTGAAGCAACCCTTAAGGTCCTCCAAACTCGAAATGCCAACCTTGCCTGGTATCATGCACATTCAGCCTGAGCTGGCTGTTGAGAGGACAGCTGTCCCACATGAAGGCCAGGGTATAAACTGAACATGCGAGACTCTAGCACTGACTGCAACTGGCCCTTCAGCCACATTTTCTACAACCAGAACGAGCAAAGCATGAACTAGAAAAGGGTAATGAGCTATAGAGGGACAGTGAGGAAGTCAGACTGGAGGGGGACAGATGTTTGCCTCTTGTGAAGAAGCCCTCGAGACATCTTGGACTCCTTGAACAAACCAAGATAGCTTTTTTTTAACCTTCTGTTTTTACTGTCCTATAAGTGTTTGACGGGGTCAATGTGATGGGAGCTTTATTTTATTTATTTTCAAGATAATGAGGGTCAGAAATTTTCCTCTGAATTTTAAACCCTTGTCCCTGTCCTGGGAGTTTGATGAGGACGGAGCTGAGGGGATTTTATTTTTAGTTTACTTGAGTTTGAATGGGTACAGGAAAGTTTACTTTGTTTTTCAACCCCTTGTTGTCCCTACCCTAAGAGTGTTTGATGGGGACACAGTCGAGGGAAAGTCTTTTTTTTTAATTTTAAGAGTCGGAGAAACTTTATCTTGAATTCAAGAAATTTGAGGGACCTTTGAGTTTCAAAGAATCGAGGAAACCTTACTTTTAAGGGAAAGCTAGTAAAAAACCAATAATATTATACTTGCTAGCAAAATAGGACAAGTGTTCCCTTGTCCAATATAGGACGACAATCTCAGACAATACCTTTTTAAAAAGTGACCCAAATGGACAGAATTCTGTAGCAGCCTAGTCTAGCCCTGGACCACAGGTTCCACGGCCCAAGACAAATGGCAAGGAAAACATAACAAATTAGGAAAGAAGGCCACTAAGATAACCGTAGCAATAGCAACAGCATGTAGCCTAGAAGACTCCCGTAGAGAACTAGCTGAGATTAGAAATCAATACTGATGAATTAGAAAAGTTAAACCATGTCATTAAAGAGCAGGACACCAGAATACAGGAAAATCTGATTCATATGGGACAGTTACAGTCACATTTGGAAGAAGGCAGTTCTAGTGAGAGGTGGGCCATTGAGCACGGGAGGCAGCCTCAGCTTACATTGACAAGCTGGAAGAACAGTGTAGTGAGATCCAAGCAGCCGTATGGGTCCTCCATGCCTGTAACATAGAACAATATGAGTCAGATTCTAACATGGAGTATTTGAAGTGCCAGGAACAAATAGTCTCTAGAGAAACAGGTCTTCGCTCAGAATGGAATAATGCATGCTTTAGGCATTTTACCTCCCTATGGACGTAGCAAGAGCCTCTTGCTACGGACTCACCTACATCTAATCTGTCTCTATCCCACAGATGGGGACACCCACCACCCGTTTTCAGGTAGCTGCACCTCCAGCACCCAACCCCGACCCATAGCCAGCATCACAGCCCATGAATCCTGTGGTCACACAGCATCACACAGCTGATAATCGCATGACATACACCACACCTATTCCAGCCAGCCAGCTGGCGGACTTTGCCAAAAAAGTGACACTTTGATTTCAACTCAGACCCATATACATTTTTTTGATAAAATCTATTGACAGTCTGTCATACACAGACTGGACGCTGAGGAACAAACCAAATTAGTCATCACATGCTTCAGTCCAGCGGTCCGTTCAGCACTTCCCAAGGACCAACAGTTCAAGAGAGGGATTCTTGATGACATGACAGCGGTTGTCTTTACAGTTGTAGGCAGGATAAGGCAGACCCCATAGAGGCTCTGCACAAGTGCCAACAACAAGGGGAACATCCAACCAGCTTTGCCTGGAGACTCTGGGTCCAATTTGTCAGCTTTTCTGGGGACATGAGTAGCACCTCTCTTAGCACAATGGAAGAACTGGCTCCACACCCTTGTCTCCCATGCCTCAGATTCAAGTCCTCTGAAACCTTCTGAAATGAGCTTTGGGTCCTCCGCAAATTAATTGTTGTATGGGAGAAGAATTTGAGGACAACAGCCGTCCAGAAAGTCAGTCCTCATAAGTGCAGTCCAGACTTCTTATAGCACCCCCGTCCAACTTGGAGGAATGAAAGAAGGAGCAGGAAAATACCAAGAAGTCCCAGACTCCCTCTCCAAACAAGTGCCTCACTCCCAGAAGAGGGAACTCCCACAAACGAACACCAAACCTGACCTGTGCTATAACTGTAGCCAAACCAACCATTTCATTCTGGACTTTTGGAAAAAGGGGCCAACATCCAGGATACCATCCTGGCAGCAACAGGTAGAACAAAAACAAGCTATGGCTTACACGTTGAAGATGACATGGGAAACACAGTAATGGCAACAGCTTTAAAAGGTCCCCAGCCATGAGTGCACAAACTGCAATCCACATACCGGACACATTTATTTTATTGCATTTTTGTTTTCTTTAAAGAAAGGGGCAGGGCAGGACTGATAATTTTAAATATGGTTCATAGAACACGGTGTCAGATACTAGACAAAGATGTTTCCAGAAATTATTCCTGTGTTTTTTCAGGAAGTGTACCAGTGCAGCTACTCCAAGATAGCAATGCAACCCTTACAGAGTGTTTATTGTCTGTTATGTATTATTTTAATGACTGTATACAAAAATGTAGTGCAGGCATAAAGGAAAATGATATACCCAGGATACCTGTGGTACAACCCACCACACATCATGCGATGTGTAGATGGGACCTCCTAGCAGTTAATAGATGGAAGAAAAGGCACAGCATATGGGGCAGGATGTCTATGGTCAATAATCTCGATTTGGCTATGGAAAATAAACTCAGGATCTTGATCCAGCAAATCAGAAAAGCTCCAGAAAGACTGAATACAGACAATCAACAAGAGATCACGGGATAACTACAGAGAATCAGACTCGCCACCACTTAGTGACAGTCTACTTTTGGACAGACATACTAGACAGTCATGCCAAGATGATAAACCAGATCAGCTAGGGCAAAATTAGGGATGATGGTGAGCAACAAAACCACACCCTGTGCAGCATCTACAGCAACTGGCTAGGAGAGAACCCACCACACCTCTACTTAACAGTTGTGGCAGCTCATCAAGGTAATGACAACTGCAAGGACACTCTTGTTGAGATGCTGGGCTTGGTGCTAGGGATTCCAGTTATCCCTAGTGAGAAAGTTTGGTCGAGGACATTTGAAGTCAAAAATATTGGAATTATTAAAAAAAAAACGGTATTTGGACGGGTTACCATGACACCCTCCCATATGCTGTGGAGAGACAAGGAACAATTAATAGGGACGACTTGAACAAACAAGTTGAACAAACAGATCTTACCATTGTTAACGATACACTTAAACATGAATTCAGCTCCTCTCATATCAAGGTGATTGAAATTAAGTCTGCAGCTAGATATATCTCAGGATACTAGCAGTTAAGATTGCATGTTAGGAAAGACAGATATCCCAAAAGATTGGCAAGTTATTTGTAACATTCTGGTTGGAGTTGTCTGCAACATGTTTAAAGAGGAACCAGATAACACCACAAACACAGACACATAGCATTCTGGAAACACAGACATTCAGCTGTCCACAAGCAGAGACACACAGCACTTTTCAATGACAGACACAAAATATTCTGCAAACACAGTCAGTCAGTCCATGTTTGGAAACATAGATGCAATGCATTCCATAAAAACAGACAAGATGAATTCCAGGAACATAGTAAACCCTGCATTCCAAAACTGCAGACGCTAATTTCCACAAACAGGCGCTCAGAATTCTGCCAGCACAGACATTCAGCATTCCTCAAGCAGAGACGTACAGCATTTTGCAAACACAGACACAAAGTATTCACAAACACAGGCAGTCTGCCTTAGGAAACATAGACACAATGCATTCCACAAAGATACTCAGCTTGTCATAAATACAGACACCAAGCAATTAAAATAAACACAGACTCTCAGTTTTCTAAAAATGCAGGCTCTGAGCATTCTATAAACACAGGCATTCAGTTTTGCACACAGACTGACTCCCTCAATATATTTTAGAAATGTAGCCTACGTCCTAACTTTTTCTGATTTTAGAGGTGATGTAAAGTGCCATGTTCCAGATGCAATGCAACTGATCAGACTACTCAATGTTAAGCAAAATGCAATTTATTTAAACAATGTTAAAATAAAAACAAAAGAAAGAGCAATTTAGAATAACTTAGCTACTGGAAAATTTAACTGAATAATACATATTGTACCAATTACTAATTAACTGTTCCAACACAGAAACATCCCATAAACACACCCCTTGGCAAAACGGCAGATTCAGACAAATTCTCACATGCAGTTCTCCAATACAGGAAGAAAAAACAGCAAGAGAAAATTCAGAGAAAGTAGCATCTAGGAGACATTCACACATAGCATTCCACAGCAAGGACACTCAGGATTTCATAAGCAAAGACGCTCTGCATTCTAAATACACAGACACTCAGTGTTCTATGCGTACAGACATTTAGCATTCCGTAAACACAGGCACATACCATTCCATTTCTAATGATAGCCATTATTCTGCAAACACAGAGACTGATTATTCCAAGAAATAAAGGCATCAAATGTTCCACAAACACAGAGACTCAACATGCCATAAACATAGACACTCAACATACACAAACACTGACCCTAAGCTTTATACAAACATATTCAATCAACATTTACCAACTCAGTCACTGCTTCCAGAAGATGTTCTGCAGAGGGGCTGTGTCAAGTGACAGTTCAACCCCAACACTTCGTCAGCGTTTCCCTCCCTACCTCCTCCAACCAAAAAAAAACACACACTCTCCACTGTGTGGGCCAGAAGCAAAGGGAAAGGGAGAGATTCAGGGAGCACCCAGGGAAGGTGAGCGAGGAAAGACCTACCTTGGGTATTTGCAGCGATATGTAAGGGTAAGTTTGAATAAATTTTCTTAAACAGCTTGATTGGGGATAGAAATGTCAGTCAGCGGGGTTGAGAGCTGTGCTTGAGAGATGTGGGAGATCTGCAATGCTTCCAGTATCTCGGATGACTACATCTGCAGGGAGTTCCCCAATTGCAGCTCCTTACTGACCGCATGGATAGGTTGGAGCGGCAACTGGATGCACTTAGGAGCATGAGGATGGCGTAAAGCATCATACACAGTAGTTTTAGAGATGTGGTAACACCCAAGGTGCAGGCAGATAGATGGGTGACCGCTAGAAGGAGCAGGCAGCCAGTGCAGGAATCCCCTGCGGTTGTCCCCCTCTCTAACAAGTTTCCCATTTTGGATACTGTTGCAGGGGATAATGACCTATCAGGGGGTAATAGCAGCAGCTGCCACACTGGTGGTACCACGTCTGGATCTGTTCATAGAATCCCTACAGTGTGGAAACAGGCCCTTCAACCCAACAAGTCCACACCGACTCTCAGAGCATCCCACCCAGACCCATCCCCTATAAGCCACCTAATCTACACATCCCTCAGCACTAGGGGCAATTTAGCATGGCCAATCCACCTAGCCTGCATATCTTTGGCCTGTGGGAGGAAACTGGAGCACCCGGAGGAAACCCACGCAGACACGGGGAGAATGCGCAAACTCCACACAGACAGCCATCCAAGGGTGGAATCGAACCCGGGTTCCTGGCACTGTGAGGCAGCATTGCTAACCACTGAGCCACCGTGCCGCCCCAAGAATGGAAGGACAAAGAGCACGAGAGCAGTAGTTACAGGGGACACTATAGTAAGGGGTACAGATAGGCACTTCTGTGGATGGAAAAGACACTCCAGGATGGTGTGTTGCCTCCCAGGTTCCAGGGTCCAGGATGTATCTGAACGAGCAGAAAACATTCTGAAGGGAGAGGGTGAACAGCCAGAGGTTGTGGTACATATTGGTACTAACGACAAAGGTAGGATGAGTAACGATATCCTGCAGCAGCAGTTCAGGGAGTTAGGTAGAAAGTTAAAGAGCAGGACCTCCAAGGTTGTACAGAGAACATAGAACACAGAAGAGTACAGCACAATACAGGCCCTTTGGCCCATGATGTTGTGCTGACCTATTATCCTACTAATATCAAACTACCCTGCATTCCCTACATTTTATTATCCTCCATGTGCTTATCCAAGAGTTGCTTAAAAATCTCTAAAGTATCTGACTCCACTACCACTGCCGGCATTGCATTCTATACACCCACCACTCTCTGTGTGAAGAACCTACCTCTGACATCTCCCCTATACTTTCCTCTGATAACCTTAAAATTATGCCCCCTCATAATAGTCATTTCCGCCCTGGGAAAAAGTCTCTGACTGTCCACTCTATCGATGCCTCTCATCATCTTGTAAACCTCTATGAAGTCAACTCTCATCCTTCTTTGCTCCAATGAAAAAAGCCCTAGCTCCATCAACCTTTCCTCATAAGACCTGCCCTCCAGTCCAGGCAGCATCCTGGTAAATCTCTGCACACTCTCTGAAGCTTCCACATCTTTCCTATAATAAAGTGACCAGAACTGAACACAATATTCCAAGTGTGGTCTAACCAGAGTTTTATAGAGCTGCAGCATAACCTCACAGCTCATAAACTCAATGCCCCAGCCAATGAAAGCCAACACACCATATACCTTCTTTACAACTCTATCAACTTGGGTAGCAACTTTGAGGGACCTATGGACGTGGACCCCAAGATCCCTCTGTTCCTCCACACTGCCAAGAATCCTGCCATTAACCTTATATTCTGCATTCAAATTCGACCTTCCAAAATGAATCACTTCACACTTTTCTGGGTTGAATTCCATCTGTCACTTCTTTGCCCAGCTCTGCATCCGGTCAATGTCCCATTGCAACCTACAACAGCCCTCCACATTGTCCACAAGTCCAGCAACCTTCGTGTCATCAGCAAACTTGCTAACCCACCCTTCCACTTCCTCATCCAAGTCACTTATAAACATCACAAAGAGCAGAGGTCCCAGAACAGATCCCTGCAGCACACCACTGTTCACCAAGCTCCAGGCTGAATACTTTCCACCTACTACCACCCTCTGTCTTCCAGTTTTGTATCCAGACAGCCAAATTTCCCTGGATCCCATGCATCCTTACTTTCTGAATGAGCCTACCATGTGGAACCTTATCAATGCCTTGCTGAAATCCAAATACACCACATCCACTGCTCTACCATCATCAATGTAATCTCAGCATTGATCCCTGTGCCACATGCCAGTGAGGCTAGAAATAGGAGGATAGCACAGCTCAACACACACTAAACAGATGGTGTAGGAGGGAGGGTTTCAGATATCTGGGCCATTGGGATCTCTTCCAGGGCAGGTGGGACCTGTACAAGACGGACAATTTGCATCTAAACTGGAGGGGCACAAATATTCTGGCTAGATTTGCTGGTGTCACTCAGGAGGATTTAAACTAGCTCAACAGGGGGGTGAGAACAAAAGCAAAGGTGAATTGACTGAAAGGAATCAGAGAATAGAGCCAGTAAGACTCAGAGGAAGAATAGGCAGGGATTGGTTACAAAACAAAGTGGGTCTGGTGGACTGAAGTGCATCTGTTTCAATGCGAGAAGTGTAACGGGTAAGGTAGATGGATTTAGAGCTTGGAACTATGATGTTGTTGCAATTACAGAGACTTGGTTAAGGGAGGGACAGGATTGGCAGCTTAACATTCCAGACAGGATAAAGGGGAATGTAAAAGGGGTGGGGGAGTTCACTACTTGTTAAGGAGATAATCACAGCTGTACTGCGGGAGGACACATCAGATGGTTCATACAGCCAGGCAATATGGGTAGAGCTCAAGAACAGGACGGGTGTAATCACAATGTTTGGGGTTTACTATAGGCCTCCCAACAGCCAGTGGGAGATAGAAGAACAGATATGTAGACAAGTTTTGGCAAGATGTAAAAGTAACAGGGTTGTTCTTGTGGGTGATTTTAACTTCCCATATGTTGAGTGGGATTCACTTAATGCTTGGGGCTTGGATGGGGCAGAGTTTGTAAGGAGCGTCCAGGAGGGCTTCTTGAAATATTGTATAGATAGTCCAACTAGGAAAAGGGGCTGTACTGGACCTAGTACTGGGCAATAAGCCTGACGACGTGGTTGATGTCTCAGTAGGGGAGCAGCTCGGGAACAGTGATCACAGTTCAGTAAGCTTTAAATGTACTGTTGGAGAAAGGTAGGTGTAGTTGTCAGATGAAGGTGCTAAATTGGTGAAAAGCTAATTACAATAACATTAGGCACGAACTGAAGAATGTAGATTGGAGGCAGATGTTTGAGGGCAAATCAACATATAGCAGGTAGGAAGCTTTCAAGTGTAAGTTGCTGGGAACTCAGGACCGGCACGTTCCTGTAAGGATAAAGGATAAGTATGGCAAATTTAGGGAACATTGGATAATGAGAGATATTGTGAGCCTAATCAAAAAGACAAAAGGAAGCATTTATCAAGGCTAGGAATACAAGGCTACATGAAGCAAGGGTGGAATACAAGGAAAGTCGAAATAAACTTAAGCAAGGAGTCAGGAGGGCTAAAAGGGGTCATAAAAAGTCATTGGCCAACAGGATTAAGGAAAATCCCAAGGCTTTATAAACATATATAAAGAGCAAGAGGGTAGCCAGGCAGAGGGTTGGCCCACTCAAGGACAGGGGAGGGAATTTATGTGTGGAGCCAGAGGAAATGGTCGAAGTATTAAATGAGATAACACAGTGTGGAGCTGGAGGAACATAGCAGGCCTGGCAGCATCAGAGGAGCAGGAAAGCTAACATTTTGGGTTGGGACTCTTCTTCAGAAATGGGGGCGGTGGAAGGGGGCTCTGAAGTAAAAAGAGAGAGGAGGGGTGGGGCTGATGAAAGTAGGTGGGATGGTGATAGGTGAGTGCAGGTAGGTAGTGGTGGGGATTGGTCAGTAAGGTTGGAGGGGCGGATAGGTGGGAGAGAAGATGGACAAGTCAAGGAGGCAGGGATGAGGGAGAGGGTTGGTCATGGGATGAAGCCAGGGGTGGGGAGATTTTGAAGCTTGTAAAGTCCACATTGAGGCCATTGGGTTGTCAGCTCCCAAGGCGGAATTTGAGGTGCTGCTCCTCCAGTTTCTGGGTGGCATCGTTGTGACACCGGAGGAGGCCGAGGATGGACATATTGTCCAGGGAGTGGGAGAGGGAAATGAAGTGGTTCACCACTGGAAGGTGTTGTCCTTTGGCACAAACTGAGCGCAGGTGCTCTACAAAGCAAACTCTGAGCCCCCACTTGGTCTCATCGATGTCGAGGAGCCCACATCGGAAGCAATGGATGCAATAGACCACATTAGCAGAAGTGCAGATGAACATCTGTCTGATGTGAAAGGTTTCTTTGGGTCCTGGGATGGAGGTGAGTGGGGAGGTGTCGGGGCAGGTGTGGCACTTCCTGCTGTTGCAGGAAAAGGTGCCGGGGCTAGTGGGGAGTGTGGAGCAGATGAGGGAGTTGTGGAGAGAGTAGTCCCTACGGAAGGCAGATAGGGGTGGGGAGGGAAATATATCCTTCGTTGTGGGGTCAGATTGCAGGTGGTGGAAGTGGCGGAGAATGACGCGTTGAATCCGGAGTTTAGTAGGGTGATATGTGAGGACAAGGGGAATTTTGTCTTTGTTTTAGTTGCAGGGAGGGGGGTGTGAGGGCAGAGGTGCAGGAAATGCAAGAGATGCGGTCAAGGGTGTTTTCGACCACCGAAGGGGGGGCATTGCAGTCTTTGAAATGCGAGGACAACTGGGATGTTTGGGAGTGGAACACCTCATCTTTGGGAGCAGATGAAGCAGAGGCAGGAGATCACATTCTTTCCGGAAGGTGGGTGAGAAGAAGTGCAGTCTAGGTAGCTGTGGGAGTCAGTGGGCTTGAAATAGATATCAGTTTTGAGGTGGTCACCAGAAATGAGACAGAGAGATCCAGGAAGGAGAGAGAGGTATCAGAGATGGTCCAGGTGAATTTGAGTTTGGGGTGAAAGGCGTTAGTAAAGTCGAAGAACTGCTCAAGCTTCTTGTGGGAGCGTGAGGCGGCGCTGATACAGTCATCGCTGTAGCAGAGGAAGAGGTAGGGGATAGTGCCAGCGTAGCTGCGGAAGAGGTCCTATGAAGAGGCCTGCTGTGTTCCTCCAGCGCCACAGTGTTAGCTCTGACTCCAGTATCGACAGTTCTTACTATCTCTGAAATATTAAATGAGTACTTTGTGTCAGTATTCACCATTGGTGAATGATGAGTCTGGCCTAGGGTGTGTCGATGGCTTGCGTCATGTTAAGATCAAAAAGGAGGTGGTATTGGGGGTCTTGAAAAATATGCAGGTAGACAAGTCCCCAGGGCCTGATGGGATATACCCCAGAATACTGAGAGAGACAAGGGAGGAAATTGCTGGGACCTTGAGGGAAATCTTTGTATCCTCACTGGCTACGGGGAAGGTCCTAGAGGATTGGAGAATAGCCAATGTTGTTCCTTTGTTTAAGAAGGGTGGCAAGGATAATCCAGCTAATTACAAGCCGGTGAGCCTTATTGTCAGTGGTAGGGAAATTATTGGAGAGGGTTCTTCGAGACAGGATTTATTCCCACTTGGAAATAAGTGAGTGTATTAGCGAGAGGCAACATGGTTTTGTAATGAGGAGGTAGTGTCTCACTAACTTGGTTGAGTTTTTTGAGGAAGTGACAAAGATGATCGGTGAGGGTGGGGCAGTGGATGTTGTCTACATCAACTTCAGTAAGGCCTTTGACAAGGTCCCTCATGGCAGGCTGATACAGGAGATAAAGTCGCATTGGGTCAGAGGTGAGCTTGCAAGATGGATAAAAATACTGTCTCGGTCATAGAAGACTGAGGGTAGCAGTGGAAGGGTACGTTTCTGAATGGAGGGCTGTGACTAGTGGCATTCCTCAGGGATCAGTGTTAGGACCTTTGCTGGTCTGATTAGTACATTTGCTGATGACACAAATGTTGGTGGAATTGTGGATAGCGATGACGACCGTCAAAGGATACAGCAGGATATAGATCGGTTGAGGACTTGGGTAGTGAGATGGCAGATGCAGTTTAATCTGTACAAATGTGAGGTAATGCATTTTGGAGGGTCTAATCCAGATGGAAAATGTACAGTAAACAGCACAACCCTTAAGAGTACTGATAGGCAGTGGGATCCGGGTGTACAGGTACACAGGTCATTGAAAGTGGCAATGCAGGTGGACAGGCAATTAACTAGGCTTACGGTATGCTTGCCTTCATTGACCAGGGCATTGAGTTTAAAAATTGGCAGGTAATGTTACAGCTTTATATAACCTTAGTTAGGTCGCACTTGGAATATTGTGTTCAATTCTGGTTGCCACACTACCAGAATGACGTGGTGGCTTTGGAGAGGGCACAGAAAAGATTTACCAGGATGTTGCCTGGTATGAGGAGCATTAGCTATGAGGAGAGGTTGGAGAAACTTGGGTTGTTCTCACTGGAATGACGGAGGTTGAGGGGTGACCTGATAGAGGTCAACAAGATTATGAAAGGCATGGACAGACTGGACAGTCAGAAGCTTTTTCCCAGGGTGGAAGAGTCAGTTACAAGGGGCCATAGGTTTAAAGGTGATGTACGAGGCAAGTTTTTTTTTTTAAAATCACAGAGGGTGGTGGGTTCCTGGAAGTCTCTGCCAGGGGAGGTAGTGGAAGCAGATATGATAGTGACTTTTAAAGGGCGTCTTTTCAAATACATGAATAAGATGGGAATAGAAGGATACAGTCCCTGTAAGGGGAGGGGATTTTAGTTGTGATGGGCAGCATTTCAGTGCAGGCTTGGAGGGCCTGTGCTGTAATTTCCTTTGTTCTTTGTACATGCACCCAAAATTCCACAAATGTTGTGGACTTGTGGGAGAGGCATCGGACACTTTGAATCATTGGTGGTTTCTGCAGCGACAAGGCATTCCTAGTGCTGAATCTTGGCTACATCGGCAGAGATGGGTTTGGGTTCGGGTTCCTGGCAGCATTTGCGTCCAGCGCAGATTCATGGGGGTGGCATCAGAGGCAAGTTTTGTCCCAGTATGTGACCCAGTGGCTTCAGCAGTTGCTGTCTCATGAGGTGGGCTGAGGTGGACTCAGGGCAGTGGTAGAGTCAGATTTGGGCTTGTGTGCTACCCAGTGGCATGGGTGGTGGTGATCGTTGCCGAATTGGTGATGAGGAATGGTGACGTTTCATTTCAGTGGCGGCAGTGCAGCGAAGTGAACTTGGGTTTCATGGCCCATGGTGGAGCACTTAACTAAATGGACTGTAAAGTCGAACACTTTTTCTATATTTCTTTGTATTTTGGTTTGTTTCTCCATATTTTAAGATTGTGCTGGTGAGTGGTGACACTATACAACACTTTTCACTGAATTTTGTAACAAAATACACATGATAATAACTAAATCAAATAAGACAACCACAACATTCCACAAACATAGATACTCTGGTTCCACAAACACAGAATCTGAATGTTTACATACACAGACTTTTGGCATTCTACAGACACAGGCCTGCAAATTCCACAACCACAGACGCTCAGCATTCCATATACACTATCACACTGCATTCATCAAACAAACATCGACACTCAGCACTCCACAAACACACATACCCTGTATTCCACAAATATAGATATAGAATGTTCCACAGGCACAGACCTATAGCGGTTGGACAGGCGCAGACCCACAGCGGTTGGACAGCATTCCACAGAAACAGACTCTCAACATATAGACCTTCAGTGATTCCACAAACAGAATCTGAGCAGTCTACAGACACAGGCATTGAGCATTCCACAAGCTCAGCTTTCCATAAAGACAGACACTCAGAATTCCACAAATGCAGTCACTAAGCATTCCAGAAATACAAACAATCAGCATTTCACAAACAGGCGAAGAGAATTCCAGAAACACAGGTGTGCGTTCCAAAATCATAGACACCCAGCATTCCACAAATGCAGGCACTAAATGTCTGGAGACATAGACACAATGCATTCCATAAACACAGGTACCTAGCAATCAAGGAAAAAAAAAAAAAACCAGACACACAGTTTTCTAGAAATGAAAAGCATTTGACCATTCTGCCACCATAGACATTCAGCATTTCACAAGGAGAGACCCTCAGCACTCCACAAGCATAAACACATACCATTTCACAAACACAGACATCCAGCATTCCGCAAATGCAGGTACTTAGCGCTCCACAAAATCTCACATCATTCCACAAACACATATATAGAGTGCACTACAAATATAGACACCAGCATTGTGCAAACACAGATACTGAACGAGATAACTCTGTAAAGGCCAATACCCTATCACCAAGTCACTCTTTATTCACACATGGATAGTTTATGACACTGACCCAGCTAGCTCAGACCCAGCTCCTAAAATGAACAGAACACCTGACATATCTATTTACAGAGGTTGAGGGGTGACCTGATAGAGGTCGACAAGATTATGAAGGGCATGGACAGACTGGACAGTCAGAAGCTTTTTCCCAGGGTGGAAGAGTCAGTTACAAGGGGCCATAGGTTTAAGGTGCAAGGGTCAAGGTTTAAAAGTGATGTACAAGGCAAGTTTTTTTTTAAAAACACAGAGGGTGGTGGGTTCCTGGAAGTCTCTGCCGGGGGACGTAGTGGAAGCAGATACGATAGTGACTTTTAAAGGGCATCTTTTCAAATACATGAATAGGACGGAAATAGAGGGATATGGTCCCTGCACAGGTAAGGGATTTTAGTTGTGATGGGCAGCATTTCAGTGCAGGCTTTATTTATCTATTTATATCCGTCAGCCCAGACTCCCTGTTTGGACCTGGCTAACAGCCTCAATCAGGGAACTTATATTCTCTGATGTTCACCTGGCTGACCTTTGCCAATCACTACATCCCCCTCCCTCTAAGCCCTGGGATGTGGGATGTGGGCTGTGGGCTATTCTTTTTCATGTAGCTTCTCCTGGGGCATTTTTGCACTGGGTCCGGTTCCTCCGACTCTGCTTCAGATACTGGCAGTGTGTACCAGACCATAGTCTGGTTCTCATGCCCGCAGTACCTTGGCTGAAACTCATCTTCTTCTTCAGGTGGTAATGATGTCGAGGCTGTAACACCTGCTGCATCCATCTTGTCCTCAAGAGGTTTCTTGAATGCAAGGCAGAGAGGGAGAAACCATAGGTTCTCACAGCCTTGCCAGACGTTCTGATGTGCCACAAAGGTTTTGCTCCCTCCCCATTTGCGAGGTTGCAGCTTTCATCTGGTCTATGTGCTTGTTTAGGACCATTGCACCTCCCTGAACTTTGTTCGTCACGGGACCTGACCTTGCATCAACCACGCCTTTTACCCATTCCTGTGGTTTCAACACCAAATTTCATCCTCTGAAGTGAACTGCGTCTCTTGCTTTCGGGAGTTTTGTGTTCAACATTGACTTTTCTGATGCCGTTTCACCCTCCCCTCCCCAGGTCTGGGAAGATCAGATTTAACCTGGTGTGGAGTCTTCTCCCCAGAAGCAAGTCTGCTAGAGCTGTGATAACAAGGTGTAGAGCTGGATGAACAC
>JAHRHZ010000013.1:3532224-3572916 GCA_024137785.1 Ginglymostoma cirratum
CTACACCTTGTTATCTCAGATTCTCCAGCATCTGCAGTTCCTGCTATCTGCTGGAGCTGTCCCTTTAGTTGTGCGAGGGGTGGTCCTATAATCAAACAGGAACCAGAACAATTTTGTATTGAGTGAAGCTGTAGGCTATTTCTTCAAGCCTGCCTTCAAAGTTTGGACTGCTCTTTCTGCCAGGCCATTGGATGACGGATAGTTTGGAGCTGGCTTTACATATCAAATAGTATTGCAAAAGATGCTTGCAACTTTTTAAGCATCACTCCAGTGTTTGACGAATGAACTTTATGCACATCCAACCACTTTGAATGGATGTCCACTATGACTAAAAACATACAGCTCATGAAAGGGCTGGCATAGTTGATATGTAACCAAGTCTAGAGTTCACCTGGCAATTCCCACGAATGTAGGGGAGCTGCTGGCAACAATTTTTGTTCTTGTTGGCACTCTGGGCACTATCCCACCAATGTGGCTAAGTTGGCAACCAATCTTGGCCACCAGATATAACTTCTCAGCAACATTTTCATTTTCGAAACCTCTGGAGTTCAGCCAGTATATGGTGGTGACCTTTCCTCAGAGCAATCCCATAATAAAACGCCATCCCTATGGTGGTCTTGTCTCACCAGGTCCAGAAATGTTTCAATTCTAGTTGTGGCGGCTGTTTTGCTTCCCCCATCCCCACCAATTGTTTCAGTTTTGCCAGTTTTGGACCTTCTTGTATCCATAGTCTGATATTATCAGTGGTGACCTGAAGAGTATCCAGAAAGTTTAAAACCAAAATGGACTCTTCTAATGGCAGCACCACCGGTAGTGTATTTGCCAGTTGGAGGGGGTTCAAAGTATCTGCATTTGCCACTTGGCCTCCCAGACAATGCTCCAACTTGTAATCGTACTCATTCAGAACAAGAGCTCACCGGTGAATTCGACCTGAAGCTATGAATGGCAAGCCCTGTCCTCTTTAAGTAGCCCTAGCAGGAGTTTGTGGTCCATTACAATTACAAATTTACATCTGGAAAGGAATTGGTGGAGCTTTCTCACACCAAAGATGACCACCAAATCTTCCTTCCCTATCTGAGTGCATCTTCGTTCGGTATCAGACAAATTCCAGGAAGCGTATCCAATGTTCCTTTCTAGTGGGCCAGTGGTGAGCCAATACTGTTCCACAAGCACAGACACACAAATGTAGACACTCAGCAATTCACGAACAGAGGCTTGCAAATTCCACATCCACAGACATTCAGCTTTCCACAAACACAGTGATCAGTCCTAAACCTGAGACACTCAGCAGTCCACAAACACAGAGACACAGCATTCAACAAAAACAGACATGCAGTGTTCCACAAACACAGATATTCAGCATTCCACAAAGGCTGGTGCTCAATACTATAACAACACCGACATTGAGCAATCCAAAAACATAGACACTCAGTGTTCCAGAAACACAGCCTCTGAGCATTCTCCACACATAGACATTCAGCATTCAACAAAAACAGACACACTGAACTCCTCAAAGTCTGACACTCAACCATTGTTCAAACACTGACACAGTTTTCCACAGACAGAAACCCAGCATTCCACAAGTATAGATACTCAGCATTCCACAAACACAGAGAGCCAATCAATATTCCGTAAAAGCATGTACTCAATACTCCACAAACACAGACACTTTGCAATCCAAAAAGAGTGTCCCAGAAACAAAGACTCCTCAAAGTCTGACACACATCGTTATACAATCAAAGCCACACAGCATTCCACAACCACAGATATTCAGCATTCCACAAATAGAGACACACAGCAGTCCATATACTCAGGTGCTCTCCATAAAGACAGCCACTGAACTTTTTTCAAACACTGACACACAGAATTCCGCAAACACAGGTACCCTGTATTCTACAAACTCGGACACTCAACATTGCACAAAACAGACATTCTGCTTTGCACAAATACAGACACTCTCCATTGAAAAATATCCTAAATTCCACAAACACAGAGACTGATCATTCAAAAAACAAAGGCCCCCACATTCCACAAACACAGAGGCTCAACATTCCACATGCACAGACACTCAGCATTCCACAAACTCAGCCATTCAATATTCTGCAAAGACAACACTCAACATTCAGAAAAGATAGATTCTCAAAATTCCACAAACACAGATGCCCAGCATTCAATGAAACACAAATCAACATCTCACACAGACTCACATCATTGCACACACATACATGCACAGTACACTACAAACAGAGACCAGCATCGAATAAACACAATCACTGAACTTTCCACAAATAAAGGCACATAATCATCAACAAACATCAACACTCAGCATTCCACAAACACAAGCAGCCAGCCTTCTGAAAAAACAGAGAAATAGCACTCTGTGAAGGTGAACGGTCAGAAATTCACAAAATTATAGGACCAGCATTCAGCAAACACACGCAGCCAGCATTCCACAAAGACAGGCACTCAGCATTCCACAAATGCAGACACCAATTATTCCATGAACTCTGGCACTGAGCAATTCATAAACATTGGCACTCAGTGTTTCAGAAACACAGACTCTGATCATTTTGCAATCACAGACATTCAGCATTCAATAAAAACAGACACTCAGCATTCCACAAACACAAGCACGGACACTCAACATTCTGCAAACACAGAGATACACATTTTGCAGAGATTAACTCTCAGCAATCCACAAACTTAGACAACCAGCTTTCACCAAACTAAGATGCACAGCATCGCACTAACACCAAATTCATCCTTCCATAAAGACAGGCACTCAACAGTCCACAAGCTCAGACATTCAGCACTCCACAAACACAGACACTCTGGAAAACAAAACAGAAATACAGACACTGAGCATTCTACAATCACAGATGTGCAGCATTCAACAAAAACAGGCATACAGCATGCCACAAAGACTGAGATTCAGCATTATGTAAAACAACACACAGAACATTTCAGAAACAAACACTTAACGTTCCACAAACACAGACGCAAAGCATTCCACAAAAACAGACGCATAGTATTCCACAAAGGTAGACACAAAACATTCCACAAATGCAGACACTCAGCTTTCCACAGTCATAGACATCCTATATTCCAGAAACATAGACCATCAGCAATTCACACAAATTTCGCTTCCACAGATATTCAGCTTTCCACACAGAGAGTGATCATTCCACGAACACCGAATTTGAGCATTCCACAGTCTGACAATTAAGGTCGTGCCAACAATGACACACAGCATTTCACATAAACAGGCATTCAACTTCCTACAAACTTGCTATTCCAACGCCAAAGTTCACGAGGATTGTGCAAAACCAGGCACTGAACATTTCGAAAATCAAAGGGACCCAACATTCCATAAATGGAGATCCAACATTCCACAAACACACAGATTCTGAGATTCATACAAACACAGATATTCAGCATTTTGTCAAGGCAGAAACCCAGCATTCCACGAACACAGACACTCAGTGTTCAACAGACGTAGGCACTCAGCATTCCACAAAGACTGGCATTCATCTTTGTACAAACAAATACACAATCAGCTTTCCACAAACACAGATAGTAATCAGTCCACAAGCAGAGACATACAGCAATCTACAAGCACAGAAACCCAGCATACCACAAACAGAGACTTAGCATTCCACAAAGACTGACGCTCGGCATTCCATAAAAATGATGATCTCAATATTACACAAACACAGACACAGACACAGACACTCGGCAATCCAGAAATACAGTTTCTGAGTGATTGCCACACAACCATTCAGCATTCAACAAGAACAAGCACACTAAACTCAAAGTCTGACACAAGTCCTCATGCAATCAAAGACACATAGCATTCCACAAACACAAAGACACACAGCATACCATGTACTCAGACAGACAACTTTCCATGAAGACAGCCAGTGAGCATTGTGCGAACACTGATACATCGCATTCCACAAACACAGATACCCAGCATTCAACAAACACAAGCACTAACCATTCAAAAAAAAACTAAAGACACCCAACATTCCACAAATACAGAGAGTCAGCATTCTACAAGCACAGCCATTCACTATTATGCAGACAGACACTCAGCATTCCAGAAAAAAAGACTCTGAAAAGACAGACACTCAGAATTCCACAAGCACACGTACACAGCATTCAATAGAACACAAACATTCAGTATTTCACACAGACTTACATCATTCCACAAACACTCATAAATAGTATACTACAAATGCAGACACCAGCAATGTGCAAACACAGACATTGGACTTTCCACAAAGACACACAGTATTCAACAAACACAGATACTCGGCATTCTGCAAACACAGACAGAATGCCATTTAGTAAGAATGAACTCTTAGCAATCCACAAAGGCATACAAATTATATAAAACACTGAAACTCTGCTTTAGAGAAATACAAATCGTCTGTATACTGCAAACAAAGACATTTCACAACACAGACACCTAGTATTATACAAACACAGACCCAGTATTCCCGTGTGATAATTAGCCAGCTTCAAAAATGACAGATGCACAACTTTCCACAAAAGCAGTTACTCAGTATACCATATATGCGGTCATTCAGCATCCCAAAAACATGAACTATGGTATTCCAAAAAAATCACAAACACACAGCTTTCCACAAAGACACACACCCCCAAAATCTAAAAACACATTCCTAGCATTCCACAAACACAGACAGACATTCAGTTGTTCCACAAATACCAGCTCTGAGCATTCTACAAACAGGAATATTCCATAAAGACTTGATAATCAGCATTCCATAAAAGAAGGACACCCAACATTCCACAAACACAGATAATCAATATTTCTGTCTGACAATTAGCCAGCATTCCAAAATCACAGACACACAGCTTTCCACAAACAAAGACACTCAGCATTTGTGTGTCATAATTAGGCAGCAATACATAATCTCAGATATACAGCATTCCACAAACAAAGGCATACAAATTCTGTAAACACAGATATTCAGTTTTCCAAAAAAATGTCAGCATTCCATAATGAGAGGCACTCAACATTCCACAGACACAGTATAGTAATTGGAACCATAGCCAGGTGGATCTCATTGACTAGGAAATTCTTGATTGGGGTTGTTAACCTGGGCCAATCACAGAGCCCTGGCTGACAGATATAAACAGGAGATGTGGTGTGGAGTCTGTGGACCATGTATATGTTGGGTGTGGGTGCCCTGCCTGCACCTGCTACAGAGGGGAGTGGGCCGATCTGCTCCTGGGCTTGGCCAAGCTAGCCATTAATAGATCCTGGCTGTGGGTCATGGAGGGGATTGTTATGGCCAACTGCCTGCTCCTTTTCTGTGCCTGTGTTTGTATCCGGGTCTTCCTGGAGAAGGTGTCCTCCAATACTCTCGATACCTTTTGGGAGGGGTGGGCGCTGTGGGGTGTGGACTGCTTTATTTCACTGTTCAATTCCATTTTGATTTGACCTCTAGCCTCCCCTTCACCTCTTTGTTTGTATTGGCATTGCCCTCTGGGGCTCTGCTTGCTAATGGTTCTTTCATCACATGGGTGTCTTTCCCAGTGGTGGTATGTCAATAAAAAAACAAAAGAAAAGTATAAACAGGAGATTCAGAAAGTCTCCTCAGTCTAGGGACTGACTTTGAGATTGCTAGTCAGAACCTATGTACTATGCACGCGTAAATAAAGGGTGACAAACTGGAGGCTAGAAGAAGACAACAGGTCAGGCAGCACCTGGAGGAAAGGAGCAGTCAATGTTTCAGGTATTACTCTTTTTCAGGACTGGATTTGGGGGTAGGGGGAATTGCAGATAAAGGCAGGGATAAGGGGCAGATGTGGAATGGTGGTGATAGGTGGATGCTGGTGGTAGGTATGACCTGGTTGGTTGATTGGAGGGATGAATCCTGTTGGTGGCTGGAAGGGGTGGTCAGAAGGTGGAATGGAAGGGAGGAGGTGGGGCTGGAGGGGATGTGGGGGATGGGTGGCAAGGTTATTTGAAATTGGAGATCTCAATGTTGAGTCCTCAGGGCAGTAGGGTGCCCAGACAGAAGATAAGGTATTGTTCTTCATATTTGCATTCTGATTGTCACTGCGACACTGGAGGGGGCTGAGGATGGACATGTTAGAGGGGGAATGGGACGGAGAGTTGAAATGGGCAATGATGGGGATGTTAGGTTGGCCGTTACGGGCCAGGCGGAGATTCTCGGCAAAACAGGAACCTTGTCTATTTTGGTCTCACTGACGGAGAGAAGACCACATCAGGAACACCAGATGCAATAGACTAGGTTGGAAGAGATGCAGGTTAAACTCTGTCTCACATCAAAGGGTGACTTCGTGATGGGGTAGCAGCTTCTGTGTAGTTATTTCACACAGAAAGCCAGCATTCCACAACACACAGCTGAAATAACTCTCCAGAGGCCAGTATGCCATCACTAATTCACCCTTTATTTACAAATGAACAGTCTTTGTCTATAGTACTGCCTCATATAGTGTCGGGCACCAAAGAGTCTGTATCTCTGCCACTCAACTCTTTTATGCCAGCCAGAGCTCCCTGATTTGACCAGATCATAGAATACCTACAGTGTGGAAACAGGTCATTCGACTGATCGCGTCCACACTGACACTCTGAAGAGCATCCCACCCAAACCCACCCCCTGCTGGCATTTCCCACCCGAGACACTGTGGGCAATTTAGCATAACCAATCCACCTAACCTGCATATCTTTGGACTGTGGGAGGAAACCCATGCAGACATGGGGAGAATATGCAAACTCTGCACACAGCTGAAATTGAACCCAGGTCCCTGGCTCGATGAGGCATCAATGCTGACCACTGAGCCACCGTGCCATCCCTATCAAGGAACTCACTCTAAAAGGTTCAGCTGGCTGACTTGTTCCAATCACTATATCCCTTCTCCCTGAATCTATGGTCATAGGCCTGTCTGTTTTCTTTGAGAGGCTCCTGGGCGGTTTTAGAACCTGATCGGATTCCTCTGACTCGGCATAAACATGCGTGGCACATAATGCACAGGGCTTGCCTCTTGTGGCAGGACTGCCTTGATCAACTTTCAATCTCTTCTTCCAAAGGCAAAGGCCTCGAGGTGGCTACTTCTATTGTGTCCATCTCAGATTCGGAGGCCTTGACAACGTTTAACGGAAAGGGTGAATCAATGTTCTGGCAACATTTCCGAATGTTCCAAAGAGCAAGGCATACTTTACTCCTACACTATTTACAAATTCACGGCTTTCAAATGATCCATGTGCTTATTCAGGGCCATCACACCAACCAGAACCTTATGTGTCACTGGTCTTGACATTGCATTGACCATGATTCTTACCAATGTGGGGCCAGTTCCATGATTTTTAAACCAAACTTCATCCCTGTATCAAACTGTCTCTCTCATTCTGGCAAAGTAGTCGACATTGGAGTTCCCGATGCCATTCTATTCTATTCCCACTCCACTCCCCCCACCCCAGGTCGAGAAGATCAGACTTAACCTAGTGCAGAGTCGTCTATCCATTAGAAGTTCCGTAGAACACAGAACATAGTACATTATAGTGCAGTACAGGCCCTTCAGCCCTCGATGTTGCGCCAACCTGTGAAACCAATCTGAAGCCCATCTAACCTACACTATTCCATTATCATCCATACGTTTATCCAATGACCATTTAAATGCCCTTAAAGTTGGCGAGTCTACAACTGCTGCTGGCAAGGCATTCCATGCCCTTACTACTCTCTGAGTAAAGAATCTACCTCTGACATCTGTCCTATATCTATCACCCCTCAATTTAAAGCTATGTCCTGGGCGGTTTTAGAACCTGATCGCTAGCTGTCACCATCCAAGGAAAAAGGCTCTCACTGTCCACCCTATCCAATCTTCTGATCATCTTGCATGTCTCTATTAAGTCACCTCTTAACCTTCTTCTCTCTAATGAAAACAGCCTCAAGTCCCTCAGCCTTTCCTCATAAGACCTTCCCTCCATACCAGGCAACATCCTGGTAAATCTCCGCTGCACCCTTTCCAACGCTTCCACATTCTTCCTATAATGCGGTGACCAGAACTGTACGCAATACTCAAATGCGGCCGCACTAGAGTTTTGTACAGCTGCAACATGATGTCACGGCTCCAAAACTCAATTCCTCTACCAATAAAACCTAACACACCGTACGCCTTCTTAACAACCCTATCAACCTGGGTGGCAACTTTCAGGGATCTATGCACATGGACACCGAGATCTCTCTGCTCATCCACACTACCAAGAATCTTACCATTAGCCCAGTACTCTGTATTCCTGTTACTCCTTCCAAAGTGAATCACCTCACACTTTTCCGCATTAAACTCCATTTATCACCTCTCAGCCCAGCTCTGCAGCTTATCTATGTCCCTCTGTAACCTGCAACATCCTTCCACACTATCCACAACTCCACTGACTTTAGTGTCATCCACAAATTTACTAACCAATCCTTCTACGCCCTCATCCAGGTCACTTATAAAAATGACAAACAACAGTGGCCCCAAAACAGATCCTTGCGGTAAACCACTAGCAACTGAACTCCAGGATGAAGATTTCCCATCAACCACCACCCTCTGTCTTCTTACAGCTAGCCAATTTCTGATCCAAACCGCTAAATCGCCCTCAATCCCATGCCTCCATATTTTCTGCAATAGCCTACAGTGGGGAACCTTATCAAACGCTTTACTGAAATTCATATACACCACATCAACCGCTTGACCCTCATTTACCTGTTTAGTCACCTTCTCAAAGAACTCAATAATGTTTGTGAGGCATGACCTACCCTTCATAAAACTGTGTTGCCTATCCCTAATCAAATTATTCCTTTCTAGATGATTATAAATCCTCTCTCTTATAATCCTTTCCAACACTTTACCCACAACTGAAGCAAGGCTCACTGGTCTATAATTACCAGGGTTGTCTCTACTCCCCTTCTTGAACAAAGGGACAACATCTGCTATCCTCCAGTCTTCTGGCACTATTCCTGTAGACAATGACGACAGAAAGATCAAAGCCAAAGGCTCTGCAATCCCTAGCTTCCCAGAGAATCCTAGGATAGATCCCATCTGGCCCAGGGGACTTATCTATTCTCACACTTTCCAGAATTGCTGACACCTCCTCCCTATGAACCTCAATCCCGTCTAGTCTAATAGCCTGTATGGTGCTGGTGCTATCCCTACAGTTACATGTAAGGTGGTCTTATAATCAAACAAGAATGTGACAATTGTTATCTGGCAACACTGTGGGCTGTTTCTTCAGCCCAGCTTTCAAAGTTTAGACAGCTGTTTGTGCCAGACCATTGGATGATATGTGCTATGGAGCTATCCTTAAATGTTGTATCATATTTGACTTTCAGAATTAACTTAATTCCTTGCTGGTAAATAATGGCCTGTTATCTGTGACCAACATTTCTGGGACTCTGTGTGTTGCAAAAGATTTGTGCAGTTTTTCTATCTTCATCCCAATGTTTAATGAATGGATCCTACGCATGTCCAATCACTTTGAGTAGGCGTCTGCCATGACTAAGAAAATTGAATCCTTGAAGGGACCTGCGTAGTCAACATGCAAACAAGTCAAAGCTTACCTGGCCATTCCCACGGATGTGGGGAAGCAGTTGGTGGTAATTTTTGTCCCTGTTGATACTGTGGGCTCTGCACAACCATTGCAGCTATGCATGTGTCCAAGCCTCACCACCAGACACAACTGCTCACCAACATCTTCATTTTGGAGACCTGTAGATTGCCCTAGTGAGGTTCAGCCACTATTTAAAGGCAACCTTTGATTGGAACAATCACTTTCACACCCTATGTATGTCAGCCTCTATTGTGAGCTGGTCTCACTGAGCCCAAAAAGGTTTAATTCTAGTTGTTACAGAGATAGTAGGAACTGCTGAAGCTGGAGAATCTGAGATAATAAGGTATAGAGCTGGATGAACACAGCAGGCCAAGCAGCATCAGAGGAGCAGGAAAGCCAATGTTTCGGATCGAGACCCTTCTCTAGTTGTGATGGTTCATTGGTTTCTGCCATTAATAGGAATTCTTTCAGGTTGGAAAGGACTGGATCTTTCTGTGTTCAGAGTCTGATATTGTTAGCTGTGACTGGATGAGTGTCCAGAAAATTTAAAAGAATTACAGACTCTTCTATTGAGAGTACCTTTGGTGGTGTTTTTACTAATGGGAGGTGGATCAATGTATCTGTATTCACTACCTGACTTTCTGGATGGTATTCTAACTTCTGGATGGTGTTCTAAATATAAGCGCTTAGTTTTAGAGCCCACTGCTGAACGCAGCCCAAAGCAATGGGCAGCACTGCCTTGTCCTCTTTTATACCAAGTAGGGGTCTGTAGTCCTTGATATTCACAACCTTTCATCCATAAAGTATTGGTGGAACTTCCTGACTCCAAATATGACCACCAAACCAATTTTTCTAGCTGGTATTGGCCAAAGTGCTTGATGTATAAGTTATTGGGCATTCCACTCCATTGAGCCACCTATGAAACAATACCACACCAATGCCATACTGGAAGGTATCGCATGCCAATACCAGATCTTTCTTGGGATCATAGTATGCCAGCATCTTAGAGAATGATAGCTGCTAATTTACTTCATTGAAAGCCAGGATCTGTGTATGAGATCATTTCCAAGGACGACCCGTCTTTAGGAGTTGATGCAAACGTGCCATAATGGATGCCAGATTATGTATGAACTTTTCATTATAATTTACCAGACCAAAACTGGACAGATGTGGGAGTCAGTGGCACCTTTGACCACCTTCACTTTTTTCTTCCAACAGGTGCAACCCAATCTTGTTGACTCCGGAGCCGAAGTAGGTTATTTAGGGGACAGGGACCACACATGTTTTCCTTCTTAGGTGTACTCCTGCCTTGCAAAATGCTTTGGGACTATAAAATAGAACCCCTACAGTATGGAAACAGGCCCTTTGGCCCAATAAGTCCACACCGACCCTCAGAGTATTCACCCCCTCCGACCCATCCCCAGACACAATGGGCAATTTAGCATGGCCAATGAACCTAGCCTGCACATCTTCGGATTGTGGGAGGAAACTGGAGCGCCCAGGGGAAACCCATGCAGACACAGGGAGAATGTGCAAACTCCACATAGACAGTCACTCAAGGGGGGAATCAAACCTGGGTCCCTGGTGCTGTGAGGCAGCAGCGCTAACCACTGAGCCACCGTGCTTTAAGTGTTCATGTATTACTTTTCCCTGTAATCAGTGTGTCATCTAGGGAAATGGCAACCTGAGGTAGATTTTCCAAAATGTTCGTAAAGGCAGACCTCCAACTAGCTTTGCATATAAGTCCTTCATCTGAAGGCCTGGATATTTATCCAGCTGCAAAAAAAATCACATTAGTGTTTGTTTAAAATCCCCAAAAAAGCAAACTAAAACATCTGGCTTCAAAATTGGTATGACCAGAACTGCCCTTACCGTGAATTGGACTGGTTTGCTGATTTCTTCACTTTCCAACCTTCTCATTACTGTTTCTATATGTGCCAAAAGGCAAATGGCACTGTGCAGGTCTTGTAGCATTGCAAACTTGCAACATGCAAAGTGGCTTTAGCTCCTCTGACAATCCCTAGACCTTCTTGGAAGACTTCTGGGTATTTAACTTGGACTTCACTTAGGCAGCCATTTTTAACAGAAAAACTTTGAGCCAATCTAGTTGAATCTCTTGCAACCAATTTCACCCCATTAAGTTTGGCTGTGAGCCTTTTACTGCTATTACTAATAATTCAACCAGCTGTCTTTTGTAAGAGACTGGAACTGAACTGTACCCTTAGTCTTCAAAGGTTCCCTGGTATAGGTTAGAATCATAGAATCCCTACAGACTCCCAGCATTCCACACCAACAGACAGTCAGCAATCTGGAGTCATAATTAATAAGAATCCCATGATTACAAACAACCTGCATTCCAAAAACACATGTCCTTTGCGTTTCAGAAATGCAAGAGTGGAAAGAAATAACAAGCCACACCATCAAAAATGTCTCAGAATTTTACCTCAGCAGACACTGAACGAAAGACCTGCCTTCATCTCATGGAATGGAGTCAAATATGAGTGACACAAAACCTTGAAGAATGGGAAATGAGCAACTCATAGAATAAGTGCAAAGAAACAAATAATCTGAATCAGATTAATAACATGCACTAATTTCACAATTTAGTTGAGTTTCAGTGGTATTTTGAATATAATCAATTTCAAATGATCGGTTTTTGTACCTCTGAGTCCATCAATTTCTTGGAGATTCACAAACAATTCAGATGTCCAGACAGACATGTGATTCAGCCGAAATGAATGAAGAATCCAGCCCCAGCGCATATGCTATTCAACAGGCCAAACTCACAGACAATAGAAAACTAATTTGTCCAGACAAAAACAACATCCAGTGACATGAAAGTACCAGGAAAATTATACTAGATAAAGTTGGCAACACAGCAATCCAAGAGGAGGAAGTGCACTCTAGAAACAGGGAAACTGGCAACCACGGAGGAAACCTATTAGCCCAGGCACAGAAGTAATGCATCATTCAAGTTGCAGAAACCAGTAGCCCAATCCCAGATCCTGAAGGTCAGATGCACAGATATGAACTCACTGAAACAGAGAGAGACTCTTAAAAAATTATTTCCCTCCTCTTTCCATTTCTCCATCTCCTCCTCTTTCATAACTGTTATCTCTCATTATTTTTAATTTATTGTTCTCCACCCCAAAAAGAAATTAAAAGAAATATATAATTTTGATACCTCAGAATTCATAATGAATTGCTTCTACATTGTTTAATTCACACAAGTCATGTTTGATTTACCATGGGCGAAGGGGGAAGTACTGTAATATGTCAACTACACTTTTCACTATAAAATCAACTTGTTTTCATCCATTCAAAGAAAATTGGGCATCATTGGTTCAGCCAGCAGTTATTGCAATCGATAATTACCCTTGGGATGGAGGTAGTGAGCTGCCTTCTTGAACTGCTGTAGTCTTTCAAGTGTGGGTACACTCCACAATACTGTTGCTGAGGGAGTTCAGGAGTTTGATGCAGTGACAGTGATGTAATGACAATAGAGTTCTAATTCAGGATAGTGTATGGCTTAAAAGGGAACTTCAAGATGGTGGTGTTCCCATGTATCTCCTGCACTTTTCCTTCTTGGTGGTAGGTATCAAAAAGATTGATTAGGTGCTATCAGAAAATCACTTGTGATGAGCCTTAACAATTTTTTAATAATTTAGACCAGTTTTTCAATGCATGTTAACTGTCTGGGAAATGGTACTGTTATATACTCCTGCATGCCATCAGCAATTGCAAATAACACTAGTCGCCATTTGTACAGGTTTAAGGTATTAGCATGCACAATGCATTCAATATTGTTATCTTCATATGGCATTATGTTCTACTTGTGAATGATCATATTTCTCCTAATTTCATGTTACATGCCACTAAATAGTTGGAATGCAAAAATTAAAGTGGTAACACCCCAGAAGTATGCATTGACATTCGTCTTTTTTTTTTATCCAGGCCTGTCCTCCAAACAGATCTTCTTTATGTGGTCAGCAAAATGATTGTTAAAAGTATAAATGTGTGGTGATGATTTAAAAAGAAATCTAGCTTTCAGTGTTTGTAATACACATGCATTTGCAGACATGTGTGCATTTGCGTGTGAATTTGCACAGATTTCTGAAGGCACACATATAACCATATTGTTTAACTGCATGAGACATGCCCACCTTCTATTGTTGCCAAGGTAACAGTAATGTCAAAAGTACAAAATGAGTCTGACTATAGCAGAGTAGTACGCATGACCAGCAGATTTGAGTTACACCAACACATTGCTAATAGAAAATAGAGCATGAGAGAAACTTATTTGTGTGAATGCTTAGGAATATTAGTGCAGAACTCTTCTTCTTGCAGCATCCAAATGTCAGTTACATGTTACTATTTGAGAACTGTTGGAGAACAGGAGGATTTGTTGAAATAAAAAGATAACAATGAAGTTATTAAAGAATTATCTCTGTACTTTAGGAATTTCTTCCTAACTTCTCTCAGTCATATTGCAATGCTTTTAAGCGGACATAATCTGAGCCTTGTCACAAAGTGTTGACATCACCCTCCCCCAAATGCAAATTAGATGGCTTCATAAACAAGATATATTGTAAATCTTGAAAAGATAAAACCCTTTATCAACACAAATTGTGAAGAACAACTACTCTATGTTGACTAAAAGCTTGCTTTATAAAAACAAATATCTCCTAGTTTGATATTAAAGAGAATATTTTTCAATACAATACAGTAATTCCATATTACAGTAGCCGAAAGGAAGGCTGATGTCTTACACAGTATGACGCAGAACATATAAGCTTATGAATTAAGAACAGCAGTAGGCTACTCGGCCCTTCAGGGCTGCTCTGACATTCAAGAAGAATGTGACTTATCTGATTACTCCACATTTCCAACTATGACCTTTCATCCCCTTTGTTCCCGAGAACATATCCCATTGTTATATGTGAAGTGTAATGCTTTAGGCTAAGAATACAGAACCTTAGAGCAGGTTGAAAGCAAGTGCTCCATGTAAACTGGCTATTCTCGTTAGTCCTTTCTTTGAGTGTGCAAGCGATTAAGTGAATTCCTAATTTTTTCTGTATTTCAAGCCAGTTTTGATCCAAAATTCTGTCTACATAGAAATAACAACTTCTATTTATTTACTGCCTCAGAAAGGTAAAATGAGGAAGAAAGCAAAGATTTATTTTGGTTCAATCAGAAATGTCAAGGATCTTGCAGTATATATATCCTACATTGTTCCTGAATTCGGAATTAGGTGACTAAGGATGCATTACGTGATAGTGCATATGAAATCTATTGTTATGATAAAATGAATTTCAGTTGTTCCACACTTGTAAAATGAGGTTTGTAAATTTAAACATAATGTACTATGTATGTACAATATAAGTCTTAGATTTAGATTTATTTATTTATTTGTCACATGTACAAAGTACACAAGTACGTAAGCACAGTGAAAAGTGCACGAAGTCACCATTCACTGACACCCACTTGGTTACAAAAAAACAGAATTAAAAGATTTTAACAGAGCCAAAAGGTAAACGAGAGAAAAAAGAAAAGTCCAGTTCTCAGAGTCCCAAGTCCCATCTCCACAACGGTGCAGGCTCTGCTCCAATCGCTAGGGCACCCAGGAGGCCGCCACTACCGCCTTACTGGCCCGCTCTTGCCGCCGACTGCTGCCTTCTCACCAGCCCACTCTCGGGATTGACAGCTGTTGCCTCAGCGGCCTGCTGTGCCGCCAAACTGGCCCACTCTTGATCCGTTGCTCTGGCCCATGCTCGATCCACTGTTGCTGCAGGACACGATCCATGCAGTCAGCTCCAAATGTGCTGTTCCTGGTCGCAACCCGACTCCTTCCTGACTCGTTAAGTAGGTAGTTAAAACGGTGAGGACTGGGATGGGTGTGGTCGAATTACTGCAGAGAGGAGAGAAGAAAAAGAGGAAAAGGAAAGGAAGCTGGTGAGCAGCATGGAGCTCCAAATGGAGTGACTTACCCTGCCGCCATCCTACTGACATTAGCACCAAAATTAAATCTAAAAATTTGCAGTGCAGTAGAAATCTAAGTGGACAGTTTCAAATTGTACATCTGGAATCATGGGGTTTAAAATGTTCAGCATCTGCAGGTGGTGAGCTTGGAGGAGGGAAGAGCATTTAAGTAAGTGTGGTGGTAATGCGCCCTAATCATGCCACCATTCTGTCTCCAGTCACCACCTACCCCCCATCCTAATCCTTAAAAGTAGTGATGGGTTTAGTTGCATCCTTTAATGAAAAATGCTTATCTTTCCTTTTGATTTAAACGCTTTATATTTCTCATCTACGTTATTCACTTTTCCTGCACTCACCACAGTTTTTATCTCTCGTTTCATTGTTGTAGTTAAAGCTACAAATTGCTCCATGTATTTTCCCTTTGAGCTTTTATTTTAGATTCACAGTTACAAACCCCACTCAGTCCTATGGGCTTCCCAAAAAATTTCAGCATTCTGAACCACTTTATTACTAATGGAAACTTAACCTTTTGATTTTCACCTTCACATTCAGCATCTTCCTTTCTGGTTTGAGGAGGGGATTTTCAAACATTCCCAACTGTCCTTCCTTTACACTGGCTGCTTATTTTCCTTTCATTCTCCCACCCTCTATCTTTCTTGAGTTTATGAGGGTGACAAAAAAGGTTTAGTTTTGTGAATCAGTTCATTAATTTCAGCCACTTTCCCACCTTTCTAGCTGTCATGTTCAGCATTGGTTCTAATTCCTAAAATGATGAGTTTCAAAATTTTTCCAAGTGAATAGTTTCTTCAAGAGCTAACCCTAACCCTAACCTATCGCATTTATTCATAATGCCTATGCCCAATTGTCAAAATTATTAAATTTATATTTTCAAACTCAGCCTGGCTACTTTCTCTAATGTCTATATGGTTGCCTGAATGCTTCAGGAAGTTATACCTATGTACATAAAATATTCTTTTTTACTGGATCATAATCCATAGAACTATTCCTTGACAGTGATATGTATATTTAATGTACACTTCCTGTCAATTTGTTTTGCATAGACACTGTTCAGTTTTTCTTTGGCCATTTCATCTGTTTTACTATTTTTTAAATCATCTAAAGAATGCCTCCACATACTTTCCTTGAAATGTTTATGCAGTCTTTATAAATTATAACATTTCCCTACTGAACTGTAAATTATGATGAGGACTTTCCCCATTAGAATCTTTGTTGGCATTTGATTTTTTTAATGTGTCTTTTAAAACTGAATTTTTTTTCCTTTCTCTGAAATTCAAGCCCAAATTTTCTCATCTCCACCTCCTGCTTTTTAAAGTTCCTATTCCTTTTTTAAATACAAATTCCTGTCTTCTAATTCAAGCTGCTTTATCTCCTTCTCATGATCAAGCTGTTTTAACTGTAATTAAATCCTCGCTGACTATTATGAACTTATGACTTGGTCTGACTTGTCCCCAGTTGATTTTTACCCACACCAGGTGTTCTGCCAAAATTTCAAATATCTTTACCTTAGTTCAGTCAGGAAATTCAATTGCCAATTTTGTTTGTTACATCTTGTAAATCCAATAGTTCGAACTGCGGGATTGTTCTGCTGCTTCTAATGACATCCTATTTTAGAGTGAAACCTAGTATCTATGATTTAATCGTCCTCCACTTACATTCACACCATGTCCAATCTTACGTTGTCCTCATTCAAACAATTCTGGACTCTGGGCCCCTAACCTTTTGTCATGTGTTAAAGTAGGAAGAGTGCACCGATAACCATGCCCAACTGTACCACAAGTCATCACAAAATGTAGAGTATAAAAATACCTCATGCCATAAGAACACCAAAATGACCAATTTGCCTATTGATTCTAATTAGGACAAAATCAATTTACACCAATTTTGTCAGTAACATAAAAATAACTCTTTATGGTTACACATTTAAATTTAACAATAACAGATAAAAGAAAGAACTACTAACCTATTACAGCTAACTACAACTTAACTATTCCCCTTCAAGATCCGTAAATGCACACACACACATTGAATCACAATTAACACAGACAAAATAAAGCCAAATGGTTCAACACATATGGGTGTAAAAAGAACATAGACCAGGTAAATAAACCTCAGAAGATCAAAAGTCCAGATCATAAGGTGGAAAGTTATTTTCTGACAATACTTTTAATTTTAACAGTGATATCACGCTACAGTCTATAGAGTGATAGTTGTTCTTTGATTGATGTCGATCAGATAGACCTAGGTCTTTTCTTGTTTTAGATCTTCAAGTTTTTTTGTTTTTCATTTTCCCACATGGAGAGAGAGAGGGGGAGAAATGGATATGCTCTATATGCAGGCTCAGGATGCTTTTGCTGCATTGCTGCTGCTCTGGCACTTATAGCTATTTAACACTCTGCAGCTTGATCAATCAAAGACCTGTTGTGAAGCAGCAATTCCTAAATTTGAAAGATTCTCAGTGCTGCTCAGTCTTGAATGCTCTCTCTTACTGCTTCCAACATCAACATTGTCTTGCACAGCGCATAAATATGCAACACTTTGTTTCTTTTTGAATTACAAAACTCTCCTGGTATTTCAGCTACACCAGTCCAACTTCCATTTCTGTTTATAATAAGACAAAATGAAAACATACAGCCTCTTATTTTAATTGCTGAATAATGCAAATGGGCTATGTCTCTGGTAGAGATAGCACTCTTGGTTCTGAATCAGAACTCAACTCTAAAGCCTTGAAAAAAAGAATTGCCTCCCCCTTCAAAACATTACTGAGGAATGGTTACACTGTTGGAGGTGCCATCTTTGGCATGAGACATGAAACTGAGGCCAAATCCACCCATTTGGGAGTGGGTAAAAGGTATCATGGATGCAAATGAAGAAGAGATTGGGAAATCTCCCTGGTGTTCTGGTTAATATTTCACTTACCACAACAGAGATTATCTGCTCATTTATATAATTGTATCATTTGTAGAATAATCCTTTGTGGACATTGACCTCTGTACTTCTCCAATGTCACTCATAAAAACACTTCTAAATAATTTCAATAGGTGTAAAGTTCTGCAGGATACCTAAAGGATCTGAAAGTCAAGTTCATGAATCTATTCATTTTGTTTGTTTCTTCCCTTTTCTTCCACTTTTCTTCATATTTTTGTTTTTTATATTTACTGGACCACATTTTAAACTTGAACAAAAGTAAAACATATACAAAGAACTTCAAGATTGGCACTAACTTTTGACAAATGGCCAATCAGAAGAGAACAGAGTCCATGGTCAACCCTGGTGATGTTTGAAAAGTGCAGCAGGGACAACTCAGCAACATCAATTCCATGATGGACTGGATAATCCCAGACATGAAATAGATAGGCCTTAAATACCCTAAGGCCAGGTTGATGATTCGGTTGCCGGTTTGGCTTGCTAAGGCTGCATGGTGAGGGAAACCTGTCACTGAAGCCTAAGGTTCTTCCATTTGAGTCTACATAAAACTACACACCAATAGTGTAAAGGATTGCATGATTCTAGTGGACAAGAGTGGAAAGCTCACCATTACTCTACAGTTAAATCACAGTCATGTTCCATAACACATTTAAGGACGTTCCCAGTCTTGACAGTAAGATCTCTAGGCTTAAACTGTGATACGTATCCCCCAAAGAAAATGATTATATTTCATACTGAGTAACTGAAACTTTGTGTGTTGGCATTTCTCAATGGTTCTGTATGGGTACTGTCAAGCATGATTGTAAATATTTCTGACAGCAAATGTGAGCTATATTTTATGTATTTATATGTTATTCATATAAGGATCAATGAAATGCATGGGCCCCATTTCTAATTATAATGTAGCAATGTGCAATTTTTGGTCAGCCCAATGTCTGTTGCAGTTGCAGAGCAAAGTATAATTGTGACATTATACTTCATCACATTATGGGGCCTATACTGTGTGACTTTGGGTTATTAACAGACGATTAATGACATAGACTAACAGAAAGGTGAAAGGCCACTTCAGATCAGTGAAGTGCACTGCAAATTAAAACAAATGTTTAGAAATAAGCAGTTTGCTTTTTGACAGGCATTTAATGGCAGAGAAATGAATTGGAGAGATCTTTCCATAGAAATAATGTGATTAGATAATATTTTCTTTTAGTTAATCCAGGCACGTTTTAAATATAGTCATCTCCATGTGCTGCAGATCTTAATGATCAAAAAGCTATTTCTTTTATAACTAGACTTGCATAGATTAGATTATACCAGTATTTGATGGCACCGTTTGTCTTAAGAGATCATGGGCTGTGCCCAGAGTACATTTAATGCAGAACTGAAATTAGAACAATGAAGACTTGCTAAACATTCACTTAGATCAAGAATTTATTCAAAGACCATTTGCAAACAGATTAAGTTGACCATTCTTGGTGTCTACTCTATCTGTAATGGCACAATATACGTGTGTGTGTGTGTGTTTGTGTGTGTGTGTGTGTTGTATGTAGTCTTAGGGTTGCCAGTTAAGAAACTGTGCAATATTTTTGCAATACTGAATGCTGTTACCTGACTTTAGGCTTTGCTCAAAAGCTGCCCATTTTATCAAGATGTCTTCAAAATAAACACAGGTATTTTAGTTTTCAAGCAAAAAATTAACTTTTGTAATTAGCTAATTTTCATGGTGAACTAGCCATCATTTTGCTGCAATGTCCTCCCGAAGGCTACGTATTGACGCGGTGCAATATTTAAATCTTTCGGCGTGTTAGTATTCATCCACCAAATTTCTTTTTATATAAAATGTGTGATTGCATTTTATTTTAACTGTAGCCATGACAGTTGTACAATGTTTGACAAAATGAATGCGAATGTCATAAATCATAAATATTCTCACATGTCAATGATTTTTAAAGCTTAATTGGTTGATTTTCGAATGTCGTTTAAGTCTGCCTTTTACAAATGAGAAGGTGTTGTGTCAGAGTCTATTACCTCGGCTGGACATCTTTCTCTAAGTTAAAAAATAGAACCATCAGCAAGGGTTTGAGAGGTCGATAAAGCTTTTAGATTTTGAGATGTTTTCAGGGAGCCCATTTCCTGCGGCTAAGAGTTGTTAATGGAGCTTAAGGAATTATCTTATGACTCTCTGTTTGAGAGCAGTTATTTCCTTGCTTATGTTCCCTTGTCGAGGCTGAATATGCTGCTGTCAAACTCGGTTAATGAAAAGTAACGCGTCGGTGATTACAGTTTTATTTGGGCTCTATGTAAAAAGCGCTGTTAATTTAGCATCCCCTCCTCTGTGTGTTTGAATTTGCCACGGCTGAATGATTTAGAGTACCGAGCGAAAGCTGATTCCTTTTTCCACCCTCAGCACAATCTACCTTTCCAATCCAATTTCAGCACAATTGCATCTCCCCACCTACACCGTCTAATGACTACATTATCCAGACTTTGTCAGTTGCATTATTTTTGAAAATTATTTATTTGTCTAAGATTTCAGTTAAAGGCTCCGGCGAGCCCAGGCTACATTAAAATTCATCATACTCCAGCCTCTAGCTGTACACTTTCCCCTGGAGAATAGACTTTCGCTATTACTGTCAAGTACCCTTGACTCTCTTTTTTTGCCCTTTTATCTATTACAACTAATTCCAGCTCGTTTTGCCCTTTCAGCGAAGACGTGGCCCACCGTAAAGCCTAAGCTGCCTTGGAGATCAAAGGGTGCAGAGCCTCCAGAAATTGAGGGGTTAGTGTCAAGATGAAAATTTCACTTCAAATTATCTTAGCTGTTGCACATTTGGCGGCCAGAGCTCTTGTCAGAATCTTTGACATGCGGGTCCAGCAAATAACGACATTTGTGATCGCGACAACATCGTCACAGAGCAGGGAAGTTTAATACAGTGACAAGAAATGTGACTACATAAATCCTTACTGTAGTAGATCTGGCTCACGATATATGTAGAAGACATTATGTTCACCCACCATAACTGTAGGATGATAGATTGGGTTTTCTTCTTTATGCATAATTTGTGTCAAAGAATGGTATAACATATTGTGTTTACAAATATATTTGGCATTATGGTTCTTTTTGTATTTTTGTCATCATAATTAAAAATATAGTCGTCAAATTCAAGGTATTTTCTTATTCAAGTTAATGTTTGGATTTTTTTTTACATGCACAACATGTCAAGATAGCTGGAGTAGAAAATTGCAGAGCAAATAAAAAAACTGCGTCCTGAATAATACTCTCAAAACTAGCCATTTAACAACTAAATACAGTCCACTTGTGCATCGTAATTAAATTGCAAACTATATCTATAAAATGTTCAATTTCGCTGAGAATTGCAGAGATGTGAAGCTGATTTATGGTTGCTGGTAAACAGTCAGAACAACACCTATCGTGAACTGGCAAACAGAGAGTACAAACATTTTTTGTTAACTACTCCCGGAAGTTTACAAAGTTATAGAAAATGGGAAGTAAGGTGTTTATTAAAAAAACTTTCAATGAAATGAAGTGTATTGGTGATAAATATAGACTGCACAACTATTCACCGATATCAAAAATAAATTGGAAATCGGGGCAACAAATTGAGCACTTTGTTCTCAGGCTTTACCTTTTTAGGTAATGCTATGAACTGAATAAATAATTTCTGCAGCTTTGCTTGTCCTCAATGTATGAAATGTGTGATAAATTTATGTATTGTTTAGTGTTTTGAAGGCTTTTTTTGTTTTTGAACCGGTGAATAGCAGTGTCATGCCATTTCAGGCCTTTTGTTTTTGTCCAGTTAGATTTGGCATAAAACTTTTTTTTCTGTATTTAATACATTTTCCGGTTGGACACGAATATGTAAACGTGCTGTTTCTACCGATAAGAATGTTTACATTATCTGGCCTAAATCTTCTTTCCGAACATACATGTCTAAACTTACACAGTTTTCCGCCACTGGCACTATGGTCGAAAAGTGATACTTATTATTTCAATTTTATACAAATTCCGACTGGAACACAAATCTAATCCAAATTTTGAGAGGCGAATGAGTAATCTTCAGAATTTTAGAATCAAACAATTGAACTGCTGGCTTAATGAAATAATTGAAACATCGCGACCATGAGTTGAAACAAAATTCAGCGAAAAAGTGTTTGTTGGGGAAGCAGCTTCTTTTTTCAATAACTATTTGTAAATTAAAGCAATTTTTCTAACGAGTTGAAAGTGCATGGCACTTTGCTATGCGCTATATCAAGCAAAAGCTGCGGTTATTTTTCACAGTAACTCAAAAAAGGAAGGCAAAGAATATGGTTTGTAGAAAACTAGCGTGAAATAACGCTGAACTGGAACATTGAAGCAATGTTGCTTTAACACAACCTTATCTATCCAGTTTATCTGTCCATAACGTACCAGACAACACTCATTAGATACCTCTAAAAGAGCACATTTATTTCAGTGCGAATATGTTAAACATATATTCTCGTATCTTTTTAAAGCCAAAGTTTGTGCAATGGTGTAAACTTTTAATAAGTGTTGCTTGTGATTCATGGCCAGAGCTTGATGTTTAGCATAATTTTTTTTTCAAAACTGGGTTTTCGGGGAATTGTATTTGCATGCTTTCAAGCAGACTGCGAATTCCTATTCAAGATACCCACTTCTGCAATCTCCGGGATTGTAAACGTTACCGATATGTCTATACTATAGCTTAGACGTGCTTTCCAACATGGACTTGAATAAATTACAGAGTCACGAGTCAGTTAAAGAGCTCTTGAAAGAGTTGGAGTTATTTTGTGAAACGCTTAAAAGAGTGATGAAACATAGAAAGTCTAATAAAAGATCGCTGGGATTGTGACTAGAACGTCTTAAAGTGAAAGTTTGCCTCTTAGTCCCATCAGCAAGGCTCCAGAGAAAAGAATCCATACCATCTGATTTGTTATGAACAAAACATTTTGTTTCCTGTTTTGGGAAATGCTGCGATGTCCTTAGTAGTTTCATGCTGGGGTAAGCCTGTGATCTGTCCTTTAATCATGTTTGTAGGAGTTCCCAAAGAACGCCCCATTGCCTCTGTATCCAAGATAACGCCTTTGGTGGTAGCCCAGGAAACGGTGGTGTTGGTTAGTGCCTGGTTCAAAGTGCTGTGTCTGAGTAGCGGGTCATGGAATACCCCATCCACCCAATTCCTGAGGGTGGTTACTGGGGAATCTTGTCTATCCAACACGCTGGTGGGCATAGAGGCCAATGGAGGCGAGGAGGAGAGACCCTGTTGGTGCCTTTTCAACATACAAGATGGATATTCAGTTTGGCTCAAAGAAGTTGCGGTTTGAGCTAGGGACCAGATACGAGGCTTGTTGTCAAGCATCTGCTGACTGTGCTGTTGTTGCTGGAAGCAAAGCTTCGACTCACACCCTCTCTGTCTTCCTGCCATTAGGTCTTGCTCGGAATTTGCAATTACTCGCTTGAGACAGTCCTTGACCTTTTCTGAATGGCGATCTCCCGGTGTTGGCAGGGCTATCTTTAAAGAAACCTTCTTACACTGGTCAGTCGGGCAATCGGAGACCCTGATCTGAGTGCTGTCCATCTGCTGAAATGGGCCTTTCAGTTCACACTCATCACTTTCAGTCTCAATCCCATCAAAGTCATCAAGGTCACTCAGCTGCAGTTCTTTGTCTTCTTTGCATGTGGTACCTGTCAAAAATACAGATTCAGAACATGTGAAAATAAGTTTTGAAGATACGTGTTTTAATTGATTTGAACCGTTTATGATTAATTTGCATTAATCAACAACCCACTAGGTATTATGACGTTTTCATCCCTATTTTTTGATTATATATGGAAAAGATGACAACTTTCTTGTGTGTTATTTTCCCAGCGGTATTTTCTTATCTATGCGAGGCACAGCAATAAAGCATTAAGTAAATTATTTAATGTTAGATCTACGCTTATAGCGCTACCGGATTTTGTCCACCGAAATGAATACAGCGAAAGCGAACCATCATTATGTTTATCTTCCGGGCTTTTATTATTTGGACTTTCATCTTCTTCGTCTCCATAAGTTTTCTTGTCATCTGTACATTTATTCCTGGGCGACCAGGTCATTTTATTCTCTTTCTTGAGTCTCCTCCTGGCATTGGCGAACCAGGTGGAGACCTGGGTCAGAGTCATCTTCGTGATGATGGCCAGCATAATCTTTTCTCCTTTGGTCGGGTAGGGGTTCTTCCTGTGCTCTTGCAGCCAAGCTTTCAACGTACTGGTCGTTTCCCGGGTTGCATTTTTACGCCTGGCTCCTGAATCCACTGCACCATATCTGAGTTAAAAAGCAGCAAATTATCAATATGCAGACCATATTCAGTTTTCTAATTCGTCTTTATAATAAGGATTCTGAACGCTGTGGAGTGCCATACTATTTTGCTCTTGAGTACGTCATTGACAAGCTCTGTTCTTGGTCAGTAATTCGTTGATAAACATTAACGGATTTTAATGAAGTAACAATATTAAAAGATAACAAAGCAACACATTTCTGGGAAATTGGATCTGTGAAAACCAAGGATTTCGCTTCATCGACCTCCCTGCTGTTTAGGTATTGTCGCTGCCATGTTATTCTGTCTGCATTTTATTATGTCTTTAAAATGATAAGATCTAAATGTTTCATTTGATCTAACCAATGAGTGCAATATAAAACATAAGTAACTCACCTCTGCCTGCCATGTGTAAAGATCATGGGTAGCGCACATTTACTTTCACCTAGGTAATTTATTTAGCTCTGATGTCTGACAGTGGCTCTTGAAACATAATATCGATCCCGTTGTGATAAAATATACAATTGAACGGGCGCCAACTAAATTAAATGAAAGCCTAAAATGCTCATGTAATAAAAAAAATGCTGGATGCATAAGGGTTACAGTGATGAGTGCAAGGAAGCGGAGAGTTGAGGAGGAAATATGGTTAGGTCACCGCCTCTCTGCTTTCGATAGCATTCATATCGCTAAATCTGTCGAAGAACTGTCGTTCATGCCACATACTTTTGCTTTAATCGTCCAAACACAGCCCAGTGTATAACCATGTCCTCACTTCTCTGATAAAACAGCCAAAAAAAGGAGTTTAAATAAAATACGCATATCCACTTCAATATTTAATATAACGGGCGGGAAAAGTCGCGCACTACTGAAGCGTTAAAGTGACTTAAATTTTTTTTGACAATCTTGAAATCAATAACTGTACAGATATGCCCTTTTCCCTATATATAAAATGTATAAGCGCGACTGTAAGAAGGGAATTTCAAATTGAGAAGTTTTAATCAAATCAATAAGTAAATCACGACCAACTCAACACCAAGGCAGGCACACTTCTGGCCGATTCATGGTAAGTGGTTTTGGTGTTTAAATGTACTGTCCATATAACTACACTTATTAGCCTGCTTGTTTTTTTTGGCAACTTCAAGAAAACTGCAGATTTTATTTTAATATTGGGTATTTAAAAGCAGTTTAAAAGTTACGCACATCTACACAAACGTACGTTTCTCAGAAATAGCTATTGGCGTATGTTTCCAACATCGATTTTTTTTTTTACAAAAAAGAATGCATTATTACTAGGATCATGAATACTTCGATTGTACGCTCAGTGACCGGGGTGCTCCGTGAATATCATCTTGCGCACCTGTCATACTGATACTGTCCCAAGCTCGGATCATATGGATAATAGGCAGCTGCCTGGGTGATTCCCGCATGCGCAGATCCTGCTGCATCCTTGGTGTCGAAAGGACTCTGAAAGAGACATGTTGGCATATCTTGACTTCATCGCCAGCACTTTTATTTAATGGAAAATTCTGCGCTGATTGTTCCGATCAGCAAAAGGAAAAGAGACAGCATCAAAACTCTACAATCAACAGCAGGCTACAACTAGATAAACAATACAAAATACAGTGACTACCTGACATTTATATGCATGGCATTTTTAATGTTTTAAATTCTGGCGTTTATCTTGTTCAGGTGTAAAAACAACCTGAGACAAAGAAGTAAACTGTGTACAAAATTAAAACAGCTTATTTCACATTCTAATACTTCACTTTTGTTACTGTAATTCAATTTCTGGAATGCCTTTAGCTGAAGGTTATTAGACCCTTACATCTTGCAAGGAAACCTCTTTATTTGGGAAATGATCCACATTGCTACTTCCAATTACAAATGGGAGCCTTTTCCCCCTAGCAGCTGTATTCAAAACCTAATTGAACTATGTTTTCAGTACATAAATAGGTTTGGGGGACCGAAGATGCTGTTTGCTAACACACTTAATGAAGCAAAATGCACTGACCACGAATGCTTCCAAGTTACGGATCCGTGTTCGAACTCAACTGCAACGTTCGGTGAATATTCACAGACCCAAACATATATTAGTGAACTATAGGCCCTTCAGTTGAGAATTGCGAAATCTAAGTCATAATTAGCATATTTGTGTACTTATGACCTAAAGCAGCCCCTTCAAGCAAAATATTTAGCGTTTGAAGATAATAGCAACAATGTTAATAACATTAACAACAAATTTTCAGCGCTTTGCTCGCAGACAGTATTGTATAATAGTGATGGAATGTTGCCTAACAGTAAATGGTGTAAGTTAACTCTTAGGAATTCTCAATTTTACTTGGAGATCGAGTTACTTGAGTCCATCACGACGTGACGCGTTCAATACGTTTTGCTTATATCCACCTCTTGCAATTTACTAATGCTGTCTTAAATATTTGCTCTGAATCAAAGGGCAATTATCACAGAAGTCTATGGGCTGACCTGACAGTAAAGCCTTCATTGTTGAAACATGGATATTTTGGTTCGCCCAATCCTAATTGACAGTGATAATAATAGTGATCAGAGGATTACTTACCAGTGAATAGAAAGCAGAGGGTTCTGTCCCATAGGTGACATAGTTGCCATATCCCTGGTTAGTGGCATACGGGCTCCCATACATTCCAAGGGCAGCAGCTGAGTTGAGCTCATGCCTGGCTGTGGCCAGCAGCCTGCTCTCGTACATGGGACAATAGACAGGGGTTTGAGCAGAGGCGGCAGCCCCTGAATCAACCAACGTCCTGCCGCTTGACTCACAGCACGTAGTCAGGGGGTTGGTGGTCATCAGAAACTATATAAAGAAGATAAATAATAAAAAAAATATAAATTGGGATCGGTTTTTCTGACTATCTCGTTGGAATTCCTTAATATCCCTCTCAAGCGAATGGTTATTTTTCCTTCCCCAACCCCACCCCCAATATAGAAAGCCCGTCTCTTTAGATCAACTTCGCTTCTTCAAATCATGCACTTATTACAATGGACAGTAAAGTTAACGCACGTCATATTTTATCCTTATTGAAGTGAATTCAGGATTAGCCCGCGGGCGCAGCAGCATTGAAAAGCCGAAACGCGCGCTAACAATCAATTAGACCGTGGAATGCGATCTAAGCAACTGAGGGATCGATAGGACATACCTGAGGTGCTGATGTATAGGGATATCCGAACTGTGGGTACGACATTGTCCAAGGCTGCCAACATTCAGGAAAGGGAGAGAAAGAGAGGGAGAGAGAGCGCTGCCTGGTCTCCGCGCGATTGCAGCCGGCTCGATCTCACTGTACCAATTGATTGGCAAGCGCGCACAGGCTCCTAGATGCTCGATAGGGTGAAGCAAAACGGCACATTTAATTTATTTACATAAAGCTTCAAACTTTTCTTTCTCCCCAGTGCTGTCCTCCTCTAGCATCTGTATGTCGTTTTGCAAGATGAGTGAACGTTGCAGTTCGTTGGAGGGTGGTGGGGGTGGGTGGGGGGGGGGAAGCTGTGTGAAATTGGGGGGGGGGGAATCAATCGTTTTCATTTGCGGGGGAACACACAAAGATATTTTTTTTTTTTTTGAGAAAGTGTTCTGCCACTGAACTTAGTTCATATCAGGAGGCTTGAGGCTAGATAACGCCAGCTTTAAAAAGCCTCCAGTCTAACTCCCCGATCCCTTCCGGGCGGCTCGTGGCGGGGGAGGGGGGCCGTGGGGGGAAACAAATGCTTCAGATGCAAAGCAAAAGAACAGCCCTACAGTTAGGTATAGCCTCAATATGAATCCTAAAGTAATTGAGCACAATGTGATATTTATACTACTTTAGCCCCGACCATCGTTACAATCGCGTTACACCTTGTGGAAATGGCCGCTCGGAATGTGATTCATATTATCGGGTTCATAGTTGTTCTCTGATCGCTGGGGACGGCGCTGCATTTAATTAGAGACATCTTAATGAACAGCTGCAACTTGCGCTCCACCCTTTTGTAACAGTAATAGCGGGTTGGAAAGTCAGTAGTCAAACCAACAGCTTCACAATATTTCAATGGACCTACACTGGCCACTGACTACTGCTAAACCAGCAATTATTCATTTAAACTGCTATCATGACTGCAACGGGAAGAGATCAATTCTTGATGTGTTAGGCAAAGCGTACGTGTTCATATAAAGTATTAGATTTCAACCAAGCGTCAAACTAATAAGCTACAATAGGTAAGCATCGCCTTGTCCATTAATAGAACAATTGCCCGGAAAGTAGAAGATTTATGGGAAATAATAAATAACCGCCACCCTTGTACATTTTTACAGGAATCTGTCATGTCAGTGATTTATGGAACACTGAATCTCCAGTTCCTTTTATATGAATTGAAGGTAGAAGTTTCCCCTGCCTATGAATAGGAAGGCACAGATACTTGACGCTGTCACTGAATAAACACGGGAACTTCTGAATATTAGTCACCAGATTGGTGTTTCAGGATGTTGACAGAAACATTATGAACGAACAAATATTTTAGCATAGGGGTGACGCTGCGCTTTTTGTACTCGCTCTTTAGCTTTGGGATTTTATCTATCTGAACCTATCTACAGATGTAGTTATACAGACAGACATATCTGACTTCCAGCAGCAGATAAACGCGAAAAAGGTCTCTTCCAGTTTAAATCGTGTCTTGCTTTGGCTGTACGGTAGAGTACATTTCTGTACAAACCCATGGTGTGTAGACTTGCTCTAGTCTTCATGGGTTCAGACATGTGAATAGCCGCAGGGTCACACTCTAATTAATGATGATGTTCTACTATTCTCCCCAGCTGGAAGACTGCCTCTAAGAAACGAATCTGCTCGCTTTGACAGCTCGATAGTGGGTGATTGATGACTATCCAGAGACCACAGTCTACATAATATAATATCTTCTGCATAATTGCTTCAATTTACAGATGAAAGTATGTGTTCTCAAATTGAGTTAGCCTTTGTAAAACAGTATTTTGACATATTAGTTTCTTTTTAAAAATGGAAAAATACCTGCATTTAAAATATCCAAATGGCTCTGTGACTGGAGTTTTACAGTAAGAAGGCACGTGAAGTTGAATGCCTCAAACAGTACAGTTCGCTATCTTTTGATTAGATTTATAGGTGATCTGCAAGAAGCTGAAAAGGTCATTTAAAAGTTTTAACATATGCTTTCCGTTACGGAAAATAACTAACAAATGCCATTTAAAATGATTAAATTACAGGCGTAACAAGCTGGAGTGTGAAAGTAAAGTAAAATCACTCAGTAAATTGAACCTGAGTGTTCAGATATGTATTATAATGTCATACCTTACTCAACATAAGAATAAATTTCTACAGGTACACAATTGGTTACCACTTGCGTATCCATCTTTGCAAGTGTTTATGTACCTTCTCCAATGCGTCCTGTTATCATTAAATACCTGCATACCATGGGTCATTTAGGCAATATAATAATATCCCAAAATAGTCCATTAGACTTTAATGGAATTCACAGTTTTTAAAACATATTTCAAATACTGTCGCCCGGAGTTCAGGTCTGTTTTCTCCAATGGGCGTGTGACAGTATGACCATTAACTATTATTAACATGTTTTTAACCCTGTGTGATCCGACCCAGATCTCAGTAAGATAATATTATTGAGTAAAGACGCATCAGAATATAAAGCAAAAAGTGAAATGCTAAATGAGAATATTTTTAAAACTGGTGACGGAGATGGTTTCTTTTCGAAATATGAGAAAGCCAATATTCTGAAATTGGCGGAGAGAGAGAGAGAGCGCGCAAAGGGCAAGAGGTGAGACAGCATTTGGTGGCCGCCAGCGCTCAGGGATGGCAAATATCTCTTGACGCCTCTTAAAAGTGATGGTCCGGAGAAGGTTCCAAGATACAATCGGCTACTAAACTGCGCAGCGACCTATTTAAAATCTATTATCGATGCACGAATGAGCACACGAGATCCCCCTAGTCTTGAAACATATACGCGTTTCAGAGCGCAGGTCAACCGTGTCAAATGGTTTCTTATCAAACAGTGTTAGTAAACTGGCGGGATTTAATGATACAAAAGAACAAAACCAGAACATTTGAAATCGGCCTGGAGATACAATATGAGAATGAATAGGTATTGAAGAATTAAAAATGTCCATCAAATAGTCACTTTTATTATTGAGTCATATTTTGGCCAACAGAAATAGAACTTTTCTGAAAATTGCTTCCCTATTGTTGCAATGTCATTAACGAGAACGTACAGAAAACGGTATAAAGAATACGTAAATTTAACAGATTTTTGTTGTGACTGGTGCAACTATAGTTCCATTTTAGGAAATTATGACCATGTTCTGAAATCAACGTATTAAAAGCATTTGTTCTATTAAAGTTTTGGTGCGATTCAATGGAATCCTAACAGCCTGATATGCAAGAAGCGGCGGTCTTTCTTAATCTCCCTGTTATACGGTGTTAGTGAGGAGGTCTATGAAATATTTTGGGACATCAGCGTACGTTTTTATGCTAGGCTAACACCAAGGGCTCCTCCAAACAGAAGCAGGGTTATTCATGTTAAAGATTCAAAGCAAACGCGACACTTGCTGACAAATAAATTGAGCTGTACATGTTGTCCATTTAGGACTGCGACACGGAACTGAACGTCAAGGCGACATTCAGCTCTATTCCCTTACTCACAGCCTTCCTCCCTTCCGGGACATTGTATTCATCCCCTGCACTTAACATTACCTCTCCTTTTGCGCAATGCATCCCAAAGGAGCAGCGAAAAGGAGTTTAGCGACTAAACATATTAAAAGGAGACAATAATGCTCAAAAACACGTAAACTTCCCACTTAAAACTAACAGCACTAAATTCCAAAATAATGGACTTTAATAAGTCTTTGGAGTTGCTAACTTGCACCACTTAAAAACAAACTTTCTAAGGTCAAGTTTTGACTTCTTTTAAAAGGCAATAGTCAAAATTGATAGTCAATGTACATGCGGCGATATCACAATAACAACACTGCGTCATTTCAGTTTTAGTTCCTGCCCTGGCAACTGGATGTCATTTACTCTGTACTTAATCTGTGGTGGGCGCTCCTCTCAGTGTAACTGATTTACTGTATGAAGTCAAAAGTTACTAGTAACGTGATTCGTGTTTAATTAGATGATATACCTGAAACACCAGAGGGCTGTATATAGACAATGGTTGTGGTATAGAATTTACCTGATGCAACGGGACCTTAATAAAGAACTACTTGGATCAATTAGTAGGCATTACAGCATAAAATAAATTGCAAAAGTAAAAACTATTTCGCTTTCATTTGCTTTCATTTTATTGCTATAAATCCCAAATTCTAAATAATGGCAGTTTTCAACAATTGTCAACATTCTTTTCCGACACTGTACTTACGAAAGTCTATGTTTCATTCCTGAAAATATACTATATAACTGATCAACACATCTTTCAAGAACTTTATAAATAGTTCACTTTCTAAACAATTGGGCAAGCAGCAGGGAATAGGTAAACTCGGTCAGGAGACAAATGAACGTTTCTCTCTTTGTTAGATTACCAATCCCTACTTTGGATTTACCGATCTTAACGTTTCCATTGGCACTCGGATTCTATCTGAAGACAAAGTTGACGTGTGACTGCGGGCCATGAGTAAGATTTGCAGGTCTCGCCCAGTGATATTTCGATAGACAGAGCTGTTGCAGGCATCCTCCACTTCCTTTCGAACTGTTTTACAATTCGGGAACCGTCTCCTGCTCCTGAGCTTCACAAACATACCAATAAAACAATGACGTACAGAAGCTGCATAGCTCCTTGCCTCACTCCTTAAAGATACAGTATGCCTTTCCAAGAGCTCCCCGTGTTCCGAATAAGAGGCACATTGTTTATTTTACCTATTATAGACAAAAACACGCTGAATAAAAAGATGTGTTCCTGTTCATCAAATGAGACTTAACAATAGGAAGGATGTTATCTTCTGCTTAATCCGAGATTAATCCAAATGGATCCAAACTTTGTGAACTTCATTGTCCCCTCCATAGACCTTTGCCACCTTTTCAAGCGCACTCCCTGACCAGGAATGAATCATTTTCTTTGGTATTCATAACAGAAACAATGACATTTAGACAAGGCAGATCAATAGAATATTGTTAAAATATTAATCCACGATTCAAACAGCGCTGGGGTTTACCTCCGCATTATCCGGTCAATATTGTTTCTCATAACTGTCAGCAGTGTCAGCAGTCCGGTCATTCAAACGAACTTATGAAGTATGCATCTCAAATAATAACTTTTTTTTGAAAATGACATCTTGATGACTTTACACGAAGCTTTTGAATTAAAGCGTTAATGTGTAATGTGATTAGATTTCCCATTAGCAGGCGTTTTTGGCTTTCCGATTGTTTTGCTTGTTATGTTAGCCCAGTTCTTGCTAAAATTACTTCTCCTGACAATTCACAACATGTCACTCTGAGATATGTTAGTCACTTCCTTGCGGATATTATGGACTATACTCTTAAAATATAAATAAATCTAAGGTGTGATACTATTTAGTAGTTAAAATAATATTACACATGGTTGGCTTGCAATCACTGTTTTTGCTTCTGGATTGTGACAGGTTGCATATGCTCACTGTTGGCTGCATAATACAGCGAGTTGCAGTGTGAACGTATGCAAAGCAGTTATATCAGGCCGCCGTGCCAGTCGGCAATAAGCAATATCAGTTCTTTTATTCCCAGATAAATTGTGTTTAGACTGTGTGACTCTGCAATACCTCCAACCGCACATTCCCATTCTCCTCCCCCACCTCGGACCCCGTCCGGCGGTAACACTGTTTTGTTGCTAGCATGATTATTTTCATGCTGGCAGAAAAATTATGTTCATTGAGTTCTGGGGCAATTTCTTTACTGTAGGGACTTCATTCATTTGTAATAAATAGATCTTCTAGCATCTTAAAGTGACCTGGACCGCCAATACTGATTAATGCGGACCTTGAACATCTTAATACAAAAAAGACTAAAAAAAACCCTTCACTTTTATTTAGCCTAATACTTTTTGACTCACCTTGTTAACCTGCAGAAAATCAGATTTCATTATTTAAAAAAAAAACACCTAGATTCTTTGGTCGTACAAATTGATGTTCCTCTCGTCGACACTTTGTTCCATAATTTGAAGAATATATTTCTGCAAATACGCAATTAAAATCAATCTTTAAAAGCAGAGTAGTTTCTGTTGTTTGTACAACTTATCCAGAACACCATTTACTTTGATTTTGTTTTCGATAACTTGCAAATTAGGATTTCACTGTCGGAAAAGTAAATGGTGAGTTGACATCGAAACAGCGGATTGATTGTACAGAAGGATCTAACGTTTGGAAGACTCCAACTTTATGTTCGGTGTTTGGAAACAGTACAAAATGAATGAATTGTTATGACATAGGAAATTATTGGACACCGATTTAGTCGCTTAGTCGATGGCTACAAATTCCGGATGACAGGACTAAATGTACGAAACAACCGAAACTGTGCACATTTAAAGGATGCATGTGTCATAAAGCACGCTTACATACTGTAGAAAACACACTTTGCACAATGGCGATGTCTGTCAAAAATTACCGAATCCTAAAGCTGTAACAATTGCCCTGAACAGTTGTAATTCATATAAAGAAACGAGTTTTTAAACTTTCAATCATAGATACATAGTATAAAATATCCTTGTAGTATCTTTGTATTAGGCCTGTGAAGGGCGTGTAGTAAAACAACGCAGTAAAACAGTGACCTCTCCAAATGCATCAAAAGTGCAATGGTACTTGTTGGCAATGGTTAAGAGAAATATTTGTACCCCAAACAATAAATTCTACAGCCATACTATTCCCAGTACATACAGGACTTTACAATATCAATTACTATTAATCTTGCCAAAACTACTTTCAACAGTAATTAGTTATACTTTGAAATATTCTCACTAATTAAACATATAAGTGGAAAATAAATAAAACAAAATAAACAAAAGTGTCTTGGCCAAACAGGTGCTTAATTTGATGTATGCTTTATAGTGCAGCAGAACCCTGGACTGATGCAAAGCAATCCACCCAATGTCACTTCTATTCACTTGCAGTGCACACATGATAATTATTAAGGCTTATCCAGTCACCTTCTGTGAACGTACATGAGAAAAGGTAGTTTTTCTTATTGCTAACATCCAGAATATGTTTGTTGAATGGCTGTACAGAAGTTGAATCTTTGTCAGACTTCATATCAATTCAAATAATTGGACCTAGCTTGACATGTTCCAATGCTTTCTTTTTTTTACGCTGATACAGTGATCCCAAATGTAATTACAATCATAGTGAATGAACCAACTGTCACATCCATGCTGTGCAGCCAGCTCCTGGGTTCACTAACTCTGAAACATTTGCATGATGGTTAGTTTAATTACAAGCTCTGTCTGATTTGCACATGTTCCATAAATTCTATGCAGGAGTTTACACTTTTGTCTGGAGGTAGTGGAATGCCACTATAACATCCATGAAATCACATCTCAATCAAAATGTTCCCACAATGACACTCCTGTGATTGAAACACATGACAATAATGATACAATGTACCCATCATTTTATACACTGTGTCCCTTATAGTCAGGTAATGACTTGGCCTTCAATACCTCGAGGTCAGTCCTGAGAAACTACAACCCCATGTTTAGCTCCCCCAGTCAGATGGCACTGTCGACCCCTAGTCCTGACACATCCCTCCTCACTGTCAAGCCCCATAAGCCATGTTTCTTGCACACTGTCAAGATGATGTCCTCCCTGGGGGTCAATCCCCACAAAATGGTTTCCTTATGATCAGTGGCCTTGGGAATAATCATTCTGAATCAAAAGACTATTGGGGAAAAACACCTCATGCAATATATAGATACAGTTTCTGTTCAATCACATTCAGAATAGTATGCAGTACCTTAAGATTAACAACACTTGGAAATATGACTCACATGACTGAGATTTCATAACAACACGCTGACCATTTCTAAAAATATTCAATAACTGAAGGAAAATGTGAGTATTATTTACAAGACTAAACAGTAATATAAACTAGTACATTTTAATGAAGTAGTTCATGGGATGTGGGCATCATTGGCTAGGCCATCATTACTTTCCTGTTCCTAACTGTCCTAGAGAATGTGGTGCTGAACTGCCCTCTTGAACCATTGGAGCTCACATACGTACACTCACAATATTGTTGGGAAAAGAGTTCCAGGATTTTGATATAGTAAAAGTGAAGGCAAAATGTCAGGAAAATATGTGGCTTGGAGAGAAATTTTGAGGTGGTGCTGTTCCCACGTATCTCATAGAATCCTTACAGTGTAGAGGCAGGCCATTCAGCCCATTGAGTCCTGAACTTTTTGAGACTCAGCTCCACTTGCCCGCCCACTCACCATAACCCTTAATTCCTTTACTGTTCAAAAATTTATCTAGCCTTGCCTTAAAAACATTCAGTGAGGTAGCTTCTACCGCTTCACTGGGCAAGGAATTCTACAGATTCACAACCCTTTGGGTGAAGAAGTTCCTTCTGACCTCAGTCCTACATCTGCTTCCCTTTATTTTGAGGCAATGCCCTCTAGTCTTAATTTCACCTGCTAGTGGAAACGACTTCCCTGCCTCCACTTTATCTATTCCCTTCATAATCTTATGTTTCTATAAGACCTCCCCTTATTCTTCTGGATTCCAATGAGTATAAAAACCAAAAGAACTGCGGATGCTGTAAATCAGGAACAAAAACAAAGTTGTTCTGAGGAAGGGTCACCGGACCTGAAACGTTAACTCTGTTTTCTCCTCCATAGATGCTGCCAGACCTGCTGAGCTTTTCCAGCAACTTTGTTTTTGTGTCCAATGAGTATAATCCCAGTCTACTCAGTCTCTCCTCATAATCCAACCCTCTCAACTCTGGAATCAACTGAGTGAATCTCCTCTGCACCCCTTCCAGTGCTAGTATATCTCTTCTCAAGTAAGGAGACCAAAACTGCACACAGTACTTCAGGTGTGGCCTCGCTAGGACCCTATACAGCTGCAGCATAGCCTCACTGTTTTTAAACTCCATCCCTCGAGCAATGGCAGGCAAAATTCCATTTGCATTTTTAATTACCTACTGCACCTGCAATCCCACCTTCAGCAATTCATGCACAGGGACACCCAAGTCCCTCTGTACAGCAGCGTGCTGCAGTTTCTTACCATTTAAAACATTGTCCATTTTGCTGTTATTCCTACCAAAATGGATGACCTCACACTTGTCAACATTGTACTCCATCTGCCAGATCTTTGCCCACTCACTTAGACTATCTATATCCATAGAACATAGAGCATAGAACATAGAACATAGAACAATACAGCACAGAACAGGCCCTTTGGCCCTCGATGTTGCACCGACCTGTGAACTAATCTAAGCCCACCCCCTACACTATCCCATCATCATCCATATGCTTATCCAAGGACTGTTTAAATGCCCCTAATGTGGCTGAGTTAACTACATTGGCAGGCAGGGCATTCCACACCCTTACCACTCTCTGAGTAAAGAACCTGTCTCTGACATCTGTCTTAAATCTATCACCCCTCAATTTGTAGCTATGCCCCCTCGTACTAGCCGACATCATCATCCTAGGAAAAAGACTCTCACTGTCCACCCTATCGAATCCTCCGATCATTTTGTATGTCTCTATTAAATCCCCTCTTAGCCTTCTTCTCTCCAGTGAGAACAGACCCAAGTCCCTCAGCCTTTCCTCATAAGACCTTCGCTCCAGACCAGGCAACATCCTGGTAAATCTCCTCTGCACCTTTTCCAATGCTTCCACATCCTTCCTGTAATGGGGCGACCAGAACTGTACGCAATATTCCAAGTGAGGCTGCACTAGCATTTTGTACAGTTGCAGCTTGACTTCACGGCTCCGGAACTCAATCCCTCTACCGATGAAACCTAACACACCGTATGCCTTCTTAACAGCACTATCAACCTGGGTGGCAACTTTCAGGGATCTATGTACCTGGACACCAAGATCCCTCTGCACATCTACACTACCAAGAATCTTTCCATTGACCCAGTATTCTGCCTTCCTATTATTCTTCCCAAAGTGAATCACCTCACACGTATCTGCATTGAACTCCATTTGCCACCCTTCAGCCCAATTCTGCGGTTTATCCAAGTCTCCCTGCAACCTGCAACATTCTTCCACACTGTCTCCACTGACTTTCTGCAGATTTTCAGTGTCTTCTGCACACTTTGCTCTACCACTCATCTTAGAGTCATCTGCAAATTTTGACACACCACACTTCGTCCCCAACTCCAAATCATCTGTGTAAGTTGTAAACAATTGTGGTCCCAACACTGATCCCTGAGGCACACCACTAGCCACTGACTGCCAACCAGAAAAACAACCATTTACCCCTACTCTTTGCTTTCTACTGATCAACCAATCCTCTATCCATGCCAATACATTACCTGTAATACTGTGCAACGTTATCTTATGTAGCAGCCTTTGGTGTGGCACCTTGTCAAATGCCTTCTGGAAATCCAGATACACCACATCCACAGGTTCCCCATTGTCCACCATGCAGTTAATGTCCTAAAAGAATTCCACCAAATTAGTTAAACATGACCTACCCTTCATGAACCCATGCTGGGTGTTCCCAATGGGACAATTTATATCCAGATGTCTTGCTATTTCTTCCTTAATGATAGATTCAAGCATTTTCCCCACTACCGAAGTTAAGCTAACTGGCCTATAGTTCCCTGCTCTTTGTCTACTTCCTTTTTTAAACAGTGGCGTCACATTGGCTGTTTTCCAATCTGTGGGAACCACCCCAGAGTCCAGTGAATTTTGGTAAATAATTACAAATGCATTTGCTATTTCTCCCATCACCTCTTTTAGTACCCTGGGATGCATTTCATCAGGGCCAGGAGACTTGTCTACCTTTAGTCCCATTAGCTTGTCCAGCACTGCCTCCTTACTGATAATGATAGTTTCTAGGTCCTCACCTGCTATAACCTTCTTGCCATTAGTTTTCGGCATGTTATTTGTGTCTTTCACCGTGAAGACCGACACAAAATAGCTTTTTAATGTCTCAGCTATTTCCTCATTCCCAGCTGTTAAATTGGCCTTCTCATCCTCTAAGGGACCAATGTTTACCTTTGCCACTCTTCTACGATTTACATATCTATAGAAATTTTTGCTGCCTGTTTTTATATTCTGAGCTAGTTTACTCTCATAATCTATTTTACTTTTCTTTATAAATTTTTTGTGGCTTTCTGTTGGCAAACAGTTCCTTATCACATGAAAAAGCTCAAGTCAGAAATGTAATGGAATATTCACCATACACCAACCCAAAATTATTAAGTCAAAGCTGTTAGTTCTGTTGCCATCTAATAGCCCGATCCCTCATTGAATCCATAACATATTGTTTAAGGATACTGTCCCAAATACACACTATGAGCTCTTCCTCATGGCTATTTCTGTCAATCTGATATCCCAATCAATCTGAAGAATAAAATCATTCATGATTAATATGCTAACTTTTTCACAAGCCCTCATTGTCTTCTGATTTATTCTCTGTCCAGCCATATAACTACTGTTAAGCAGCCTGTGGATTCTGCATACCAGGGATGACTTCTCCTTTTTATTTCTTACCTCTCGCACTAGGGACTCTACATCTTCTGATCCAAGAAATTTCTTGATATTGTATTCATTCCATCCTGTACTAGCAACACTATCCCACCATCCTTTATTTCCTGCCTGTCCTTTGACAAAGTCACATTCCCTTGAATAGTTAATTCTGAGTTTTGATCTTGTAATCATGTCTCTGTGATACACATTAACCTGTATTTGTGCTGTTAATTCATTTATATTATTCTGAATACTACGCACATTCAAGAGCCATTAATTTTATTTCTTTTTAGCGATTTTTTCCCTTTCAATCTTATTTGCTGTTGTTTTTATGCTTTTGTACACACTGTCCCTACTTGTCCGACACTGAATGTTGTTATCTTATTACTGACCCTGAATTGCTGTCATATCCTCTTGTTTTGTATGCCTATGTTGCCCCTTTCCAAAACTTTCCACCCTAATTAGTTGAAAGTCCTCTCTAGATGCCTTGCTAATCGATTTGCCAGGACTACTGGTCATAGCATGGTTCAAGTGAAAAGCCCATCCTACCAGAGCAGCATCCTACCTTAGTCCTGATGCCAAGGCCCATGAACTGAATTAATTTGAAAGAACTGCGGATGTAAATCAGGAACAAAAACAAAGTTGATGGTAAAGCTGAGTAGGTCTGGCAGCATCTGTGAAGGAAAAACAGAGTTAAGGTTGGTTGGCTCGCTGAGCTGGTTTGTTGCTTTGCAGACGTTTCATTACCATGTTTGGTAACATCCTCAATGCAGCCTCCGGTGAAGCATTGATGTGTTTTCCGGCCTGGTTTTTAAACTCTGGGGTCCGTTGAGATGGATTGCCTCACTTCCGGTTTTCCTTCGTAGTGGAATGTATACGGGGTCAAGTTCAATGTGTTTATTAATATCATGCTTCGTGGAGTGCCATGCTTCCAGGAATTCTCGTGCTTGTCTCTGCCTAGCCTGTCCCAGGATCTTGGTGTTGTTCCAGTCAAAGTCGTGGTTCTCCTTGTCCATGTGGATTGAGAAATCAAAACAGCAAACCAGCTCAACGAATCAACCAACCTCAACACCCACAACCGGAGCTACAGATCTACTCCAAAACCTTAGAAACAGAGTTAACTTTTTGGCGATTACAAGGTGTAGAGCTGGATGAACACAGCAGGCCAAGCAGCATCAGAGGAGCAGGAAGGCTGACGTTTCGGGCCTGGACTCTTC
>JAHRHZ010000013.1:3573316-3585811 GCA_024137785.1 Ginglymostoma cirratum
TGAAGAAGGGTCCAGGCCCGAAACGTCAGCCTTCCTGCTCCTCTGACGCTGCTTGGCCTGCTGTGTTCATCCAGCTTTACACCTTGTTATCTCAGATTCTCCAGCATTTGCAGTTCCTACTATCTCTTTAACGTTTCGCGTTCAGGTTCTGAGGGAGGGTCACTGGACCCGAAACATTAACTCTGTTTTTCCCTTCACAGATGCTGCCAGACCTTCTGGGCTTTTCCAGCAACTTTGTTTTTGCCCATGAACTGAAATCCATTGAACCCAAACTAATTTTTGGGCTACACATTTAACTTTGCAATTTTATTTATCCTATGCCAATTTGGCCATCGTTCAGCTTTTAATTTAGCTCCAAACTGTGCAAGATCTTTCAGCAGAATCTCCTTTCTAGCCTATCAATGTTATTAGCATGAACATGGTTGACGGCAACTAAATCCCTCCCCTCTCACTCCGAGGACTTCTCTAGACCTGAAGAGACTTCCTTAACCGTAGCACTGGGCAGGCAGCTCAGCCTTCAGGACTCCTACTCACAGCTTCAGAGAACAGCATCTATCTCTTTAATTATACTCTCCTCCGCCGTTACTACATTCTTATTTCCAAGCCCACATTTGAATGGCATCCTGTCTCATGGTGCTGTGGTCAGTTTGATCATCCTCTCTGCAGTCCAAACTCTTGCCCACACAACTTGCAGGAACCTTGCAATTGTTTGACCATTACACGGACCAAGGTTGGCTGCAAGGAGACCAGGATGGATGACTTGTTGCACTTAATGGCCTATACCTTTGCCATATTTCATGATCTATATAAATCTCCATAAAATCTATTCAGTTTTAAAATGACATATTCCAAACAGTTTACAATGTGCAATTACATTGTCTCTATTTCTTCCCTCCTCACATATAGTCTACCAGTGTGGCATGTTTCTTTTGATGTTATGATGATGTTATTTATCCTGGTGTTGGTGATAAATAACCAAATAAGTATCCATGTGAAATATTTTAAATTTAACATCAAATCTGCAAGCTTAAGTGACTTATTCCCCTTAATTTTGTTTCTTGGTCAGTTGTTCATTCAAAGAAAACACCCAGGAAAAGTTCAAATAAGTTTGTGGTCGGTCATGTGACACCAGAAGGACAATTAGAAAACGCTAATAGATCAAACGGGAATAAAATCTTAGACAGAGCTGTTAATGCCCAAGATTTCCATTCCAGTGTAACTGAAACTTAAATTTGGTGAAAGAAGAAGACAAAGGATAGTATGAGTCTGGAGTATTGCTGTTGTTCACAAATGTAAGTGGAAAGGTGACATGCATCTTCCCAAAAATAATTAGAAATAATGAGAAGACAGCTCCATCAATTCATTTACTTAGGTTTTAAACTTTTACTGACCTTAAGAAAGTGTTCAACTATTAAAGAAATTGTCCTTCTGTTTTCCATGATTAAACTAGACAGGATAGGACTAATCCCACATCTGTCCTGTAGCAATGTTGAAAAACAAGTTTCCTAGTAGACTCATGACTGAAATTCAATCTGAGCTGAAAAGTTAAAGAGACCAAGAATATGTTTACTTAGCCTACCTTTGATAACCTCTGACCCAGAAACAATATTCAGAATGGAAAATATCTGATTAAAAAATGCCTGTGCAATCTGTCATAGATTTTTAGAATGCTTGAATCATGTTGTGTAGTGATTGGAACCAGGTAGATCTTGTTGATTACAAGGTCCTTGATTGGGGTTGATCACCTGGGCCAATCAGGAAGCCCTGGCTGACCAACATAAACAGGGGATTTTTAAAAATTAATTCCCCCAGCACCCTTGTTGTGCGTGCGCGAGCGTGAGACACAGTTAAAAAAAAAATCAGGAGATCAGTATCTCCTCATTTGAGGACTGACTCTGAGTTGACTGGCCACAGCCAGTGTATTATGCAATGGTAAATAAAGGGTGACTTGGTGATGGGACCCAGTTTCTGTGCTGTTATTGTAGTGGTGGTGAGAGAAAACACAACGTGCCTCAAGAACATCTGCTTGCAAAGAAAACCTAGGAGATCAGAACAGGCTGGCCACATGCAGTGTACTGTAAAAAAAAACAAACAGGGGATAAAAGAAGAATAAAAAGAGAAGCAGATTAGAATCTCCTCAGAAAAAGATTATAAACGGAGGATTTGGAATCTCCTCAGTGCAGGCGACTGACTCCGAGTTGACTGGCCCCTGCCAGTGTATTGTGCACAAGAAAATAAAGGATGATCGGACATAGCAAGAACTGCAAATGCTGGAGTCAGAGATAACACAGTGTGGACCAAGAGGAGCACTGCAGGCCAGGTCGCATTAGAAGAGTAGGAAAGTTGATGTTTTGGGTCGGGACCCTTCTTCAGAAAATCTGGAACATCAACTTTCCTGCTCCTTTGAGGTTGCGTGGCCTGTTGTGTTCCTCCAGCTCCATACTGTGTTGTCTCTAAATAAAGGATGACTTAGTGACATGATACCGGTCTCAGTGCAGTTATTTCACTGGTGACAAGAGTGGGATTAATGACATAACCATGTAGAAGCGCCTACTAGCTGAAGCCCAACTGGACTTCAAACAGACAATACAACCAGCTTTGTCATTAGAAAATGTGGCAAGTGGCGCATGGGAACTACAGGGCATCTCAATGGAAGTGGACACCTTCACCTGCTCAACTGAGCTTGGGGAACACAACTTGAGTGTAGGCAATTGCAGAGCCTCATTCAGGGCATACCCTGAGTGGACAGAACGTAGCCCAGCCCACAGCAGAACCCCACGACTAAGGTGAGCCTCGGCTAATGGCTAAAAAGTTCTTCAGGATCTGGGCTGGCAAGCCATTGTATTTGCTGCTGGTATACAGACTCGACACAGCAAAGGAGACCTACAAGGCCTAATTTGAATAGGAAAACTCGTAGGCCAGTACCCAGGAGAGTGCACACCCTGGGAAGTCCCCCTACGTATGGTTAGAACAATTCAATTTCTTAGTGACATCCAAATTAGAACCGATTAAAATTAATGTTTGGTTAAATATTCACCTAGTTCCCATGGAGGTTGCTATGGGTGCAGCTGTTTCTGTGTTGCACTGTGCTTAACTAGACTTGCTTGGGTCTCCAATCCTTTAGTTTTTGCAAGACCTGACCGAGACTAAGAACGTACACTGGGGACCTGTTGCAAATTAAGGGTATGACTTCTGTTCCAGTCTTCCAAGAGAAACAGTTGGTGCAGCTGCTACTGATGATAGTAAGAAGACTCCGGCCCAAGTCTATTGGGGTAGAATTGGTTGAGAAAGATTCACTAGATTGGCTCAACATTTTTTGATTAGAAAATGGCTCCCTCAGTAAAGTCCTAATGAAATACCCAGGAGATTTTGAGGAAGGGCTTGGGACTATCAAAGGGGCCAAAGCCACTTTACACGTTCACCAAGAAGCAATTCTGCAATTTTGCAAGGCCCGCCCAGTGTCATTTGCATTTGGGCAAAAGTAGAGGAGGAAATCAGGAGGCTGGAAAGCAAAGGAATCATCAAACCAGTGCTGTTTGCTGAATGGGCAGCACCAGTCGTACCAATTGTGGAGCCTGGTGGCTCAGTTTGCCTTTGTGGAGATTTTAAGCAAATGGTAATCCGCTTCTCACAACTGGATAAACACCCAATCACTTGCATAGAGGACCTGTATGCAAAATTGGTGGGGGTGCTGTCCTTTACATATCTGGCCATGAACCACACCTACCTGCAATTGTGACTGGACAAGGAGTCCCAGAAGTACACCACAATTAGCACTCATAAGAGTTTATGCCAATATATAAGACTGTCATTTGGGGTATCATCAGCCTGTGCCCTTTTCCAGCAGATGATGGAGAACATTTTACAAGAGCTACCTGAGTTGTCATTTATCTGGATGACATTCCAATAACAGGGAAGACCAATAAAGAGCACTTGAAGAACTTGGACATAGAGCTTAAATATTTCTCCCAGGCGGGTGTATACCTTAGAAGTGTTCCAGGCAACCCAAGTGACCAACTTGGGTTACAGAGTCCAAAAAACTGGATTTTTCTTTTCCTTTATTCATTAACAGGATGAGGACATCGCTGGCTAGGCAGTATTTATTGTGCATCCTTAATTGCCCAGAGAGCAGATCAGAGTCAACCACATTGCTGTGGGTCTGGAGTCACACGTAGGCCAGACCAGCAGTTTCCTTCCCTAAAGGACGTTAGTGAACCAGGTGGGTTTTTCCTGACAATCAACAATGGATTCATGGTTATCCTTAGATTTTTAATTCCAGATATTTTTATTGAATTCAAATTCCACCATTTGCCATAGTGGGATTCGAGCCCAGGTCCTCAGAATGTTATCCGAGTCTCTGGATTAACAGTCCAGCAATAATTCCATAGGTCATTGCCTCCCCTATTACACCTACTGGAAGATAAAGTGACAGCAATCAAAAAGTGACTCCCACATCTGTACCGGAGTTTCTTTGGGTTAATGATTATGGAAAATTCGTGCTTAACCCGGGCTCCATTGTGCCACCCTGACACCTGCTGTTTGAAAAGGTCAGCCTTGGAGATGGTCATGTAGCCAAGAAGTAGCCTTTAGGGAAGTGTAAAAGCAGCTTTCATCATCTAAGGTGTTGGCCTAGTACGATACAAAGTGAGAAATGGTGCTGACATACAATGCCTCCCCCTATGGTATCAGGGTGTAGTTGGCTCACCAGTGGCCCAATGGAAAGGAATGCCAATAGCACATGCTTCCCAGACTTTGGTTGATGCTGAACGCAAATATGCCCAGATAGAGAAGGAAGGCTTGGCAGTCATCTTTTGGTGTGAGGAAGTTCCACCAGTACCTTTACAGATGTGAATTTGCCGTAGTGACAGATTACAATCCTGCTAGGGCAACTGAAGGAAGACAAGGCAGTGTTGCCCATAGCTTCTGATAGAATTCAGCATTGAGGGGGGGGGTGCCTTATTCTCAGTGTGTACAGGTACAAGTTAGACCACTGCCCAGGAAGCCAAGTAGCTAACGTAGATGACTTGACCCACCTCCCACTGGCAGATACTCCACCGGTGGTGCTTCCCCTGGAAGAGTCTGTTTTAGTTTTGAACTTTCTGACACCCTTCTAGCCATCACTGACAGTATCCCACTGTGGACACATAAAATCCTGTCATAGTGAAATTTAAACAGCTGGTGGTGATGGGGGAGACAGAAGGGTCATCGCAACCGGGACTGAAACCTTTCTGGACCTTACAAGACCAGACCGCTGTAGAGGACAGCATATTACTTTGGAGAGCAAGACTGGAAAGTCTGAGAATAGATAAAATCCTGGAAAGTGTGAGAATAGATAAGTCCCCTGGGCTGGATGGGATCTATCCTAGGATTCTCTGGGAAGCTAGGGAAGAGATTGCAGAGCCTTTGGCTTCGATCTTTATGTTGTCATTGTCTACAGGAATAGTGCCAGAAGACTGGAGGATAGCAAATGTTGTCTTCTTGTTCAAGAAGGGGAGTAGAGACAACCCTGGTAATTATAGACCAGTGAGCCTTACTTCGGTTGTGGGTAAAGTGTTGGAAAGGATTATAAGAGATAGGATTTATAATCATCTAGAAAGGAATAATTTGATTAGGGATAGGCAACGTGGTTTTGTGAAGGGTAGGTCGTGCCTCACAAACATTATTGAGTTCTTTGAGAAGGTGACTAAACAGGTAAATGAGGGTCAAGCGGTTGATGTGGTGTATATGAATTTCAGTAAAGCGTTTGATAAGGTTCTCCACAGTAGGCTATTGCAGAAAATTTGGAGGCATGGGATTGAGGGTGATTTAGTGGTTTGGATCAGAAATTGGCTAGCTGTAAGAAGACAGAGGGTGGTGGTTGATGGGAAATGTTCATCCTGGAGTTCAGTTGCTAGTGGTGTACCACAAGGATCTGTTTTGGGGCCACGGCTGTTTGTCATTTTTATAAATGACCTGGATGAGGGCATAGAAGGATAGGTTAGTAAATTTGGGGATGACACTAAAGTCGGTGGAGTTGTGGATAGTGTGGAAGGATGTTGCAGGTTACAGAGGGACATAGATAAGCTGCAGAGCTGGGCTGAGAGGTGATAAATGGAGTTTAATGCGGAAAAGTGTGAGGTGATTCACTTTGGAAGGAGTAACAGGACTACAGAGTACTGGGCTAACGGTAAGATTCTTGGTAGTGTGGATGAGCAGAGAGATCTTGGTGTCCATGTGCATAGATCCCTGAAAGTTGCCACCCAGGTTGATAGGGTTGTTGAAAAGGCGTACGGTGTGTTAGATTTTATTGGTAGAGGAATTGAGTTTCGGAACCGTGACATCATGTTGCAGCTGTACAAAACTCTGGTGCGGCCGCACTTGGAGTATTGTGTACAGTTCTGGTCACCGCATTATCGGAAGGATGTGGAGGCATTTGAAAGGCTGCAGAGGAGATTTACCAGAATGTTGCCTGGTATAGAGGGAAGGTCTTATGAGGAAAGGCTGAGGGACTTGAGGCTGTTTTCGTTAGAGAGAAGAAGGTTAAGAAGTGACTTAATAGAGACATACAAGATGATCAGAGGATTAGATAGGGTGGACAGTGAGAGACTTTTCCTTGGATGGTGACAGCTAGCACGAGGGGACATAGCTTTAAATTGAGGGATGATAGATATCGGACAGATGTCAGAGGTAGATTCTTTATCCAGTGAGTAGTAAGGGCATGGAATGCCTTGCCTGCAGCAGTTGTAGACTCGCCAACTTTAAGGGCATTTAAATGGTCGTTGGATAAACATATGGATGATAATGGAACAGTGTAGGTTAGATGGGCTTCAGATTGGTTTCACAGGTTGGCGCAAATCGAGGGCCGAAGGGCCTGTACTGCACTGTAATGTTCTATGTTCTATGTTCTATATTCTATGATTGTCCTGAGTAGAGGTCATTGCCAGATACTGGCCAAACTCTACCAGGGTCATCCAGGGGTTTTCCAACATGAAAATTCTGGCAAGAAGCTATGTCTGGTGGTCGAGGTTGGATACCGATATAGCTGCATTGGTTGGGCAATGCCCAGAGTGCCAACAGTGACAAAGACTGCCACCAGCAGCATCCCCACATTTGTGGGAATGGCCCAGTAAACCCTGGACTTGGTTACACATTGACTATGTAAGTCCTTTCATGAGCTCCATGTACCTGGTCATTGTGGATGCCCATTCAAACTGGTTCAATGTGCATAATGTCCATTCTGCAAGCTCAGCGATGACAATTGAGAAGCTGTGGGCATCGTTCGCCATGCCTTGGTTGGCCAATATAAACAGCAGAATTAAATTCCCCTCAGTCCAGGGGATTGACCCTTGGCTAGCCATACTAGCCATACTAGCCATACTAGCCATACTAGCCATACTACTCACCTTGTTCACACAGAAACCTCCAAATGTATTTGGGAATGAAACTGGTTACAGGAATTGCTGGAACAAAGACCATTATCCAAAATACATAATGCAAAAGGAATGATTAAAATGTCCCTACCTATATCAAAGGATAAGAGAGAAACTCTGACAATGGAGCATCAAAATTATTTGTTCTAAATGGATTGTCCCCATTGTGGACCACCAATCAGTATTCACATGTTAAATTCATCCTCCTTGAAGAAGCCATGATTATAATCTTGTAATTTTGCTTTAGAAATTCATACATTTCTGTAACATCAAGAACAACTTCTTGCAGAAAGCAACATCACCTCTCAAACACTCTGCAATTCCCAAGCTGAGACTCCATCTCTGTTACAATTGGGAATATTTCACAAAGAAAGATAATTCGAAATCTAAAAGGAATTTCCACTGCCAATTTACCCACTTTAGGGCATACCACCTTCCACTGCAATGCTAGTGGCAGAACAATTTACATGCAGTGTAAGGCAGCCAATTCACAGCTTGGATCAAAGTACATCTCAAGGCTCCTCATGTGTTCTATTAATGCTCACTCACTTTGCACCTACTTGGAAACTCACGGTATCCCTACTTCGTCCTTTTTTTTGTATGCTCCCTGTTCAATTGGATCTTAAAAGCTCACAAGACTTTTGCTGTACAACACCATGTTACATCAATTTCATGCCTGCACCTTTTATCAAATGTATATGTGCCAAAGGCAATGCATGTGCCTCAACCAAATAGCCATGTCTCAACTGTCTGTGTGGAGGTTGCACATTCTCCCCTTGTCTGTGTGGGTTTCTGCCGACTGCTCTGGTTTCCTCCCACACTCGAAAGATGGGCAGGCAAGTGTTCAGGGATGTGTAGGTTAGGTGAGTTGGCCATGGGAAATGCAGGGTTACAGGGAAATGGAATGGGAATGGGTGTGGATGGGATGTTCTTCGGAGGGTTGGTGTGGACTTGTTGGCCTGAATGGCCTGTTTCTACACATTCTATGTAAAGTGTAAGGGGAGTAGTCCTTAGTCAGGTTAAGTGGCCTGAATAAAGTATATCATGGGCAGCCTCTCATATCAGTCCAGGGCCTTGGGCATTGTCAGTGTGCCACTCAAGGTGGGCATGTTCAGGATCCTCTCCTCATGCAAGCCGAATGTTGTGCAGCCTACCATGAGTCTTGGCTATTACTGCCCGAGAAAGGAAGGAATTGAGTGAGACAAAAGATGGTGGCACTGCTGTTAGTGCTGATGTGGGTGGGTAAAGGTGATGAGTTAATCCAAGTGAGTGGGTAAGTCGCACAGCAGCCATCAAGGGCTGTGTGGTGAAGGTGACAGTGAGAGTAGTTGACCAAGAGCCTTGTTGGGAAGTGGGCACAGTAGCAGAGATAGATTGAATGTGATGTTGCCGAGAGAAGATGGGAAGAACAGAGGTCATTGACCCTCCTTATGCACCGTTGGATGTTCCTTCAAATAGTTGAAACCAGGGAACCGAGTGGCAACCTCAGACCAGGCTGACTGGGCCTGAAAGTGTGGTCTCCTTTGCTGGTCATGGGGGAAAATGATGCGCACCATCCCATCCACCAGGACCTCCATGTCCTTGTCTGCAAAGCAGGGCGCCAGTCTTCCCTTATCTGCCTAGAAACCCCTGCTCACTGCCAGCCAAGCTATGTCTCGGTGCTTGTTGGAAAGTTCTGGCAATGAGGCATTCTGCCAAATGACTTTGACAGTCTGTTCACAGATTCACCCTCACTTTTCCCGCAGGATCTCAAGGACTCTACATGCTGACCACTTCTTAATGGACTTGCGGTCAAAAGTGTTTTTCTTTGCAAATTATTCCACAAGAGACAGGCGGTACAGAGCAGTCCAACTACTAGGAAAATTCTACGGCAATAAGACCAGGACCATCCTTTATAACAGTCGGGACAGGTAAAACCCCAGTTTGTAGTGACGCTTGGTGTTTGCATCCTGAGGGTATACATAAAGCTTGATGCAGCCACACACAAAGGTGGCCATCGGGATGAGGGAGACATTAGGTACGCTCGTTCCCCCTTAGCCAGAGCTTTGTACATGCTGGCCCTGTGAACACAGTCCATCTTTGATTTCCAGGTGAATTGGAAGGTGGCTTGGGTGACTGCAATAGCACAGGTTCAGGGAATGGACCAGATCAGTACCACATATATCAACACCGAGAGTACCTCATAACTGATGACCAGGTTTTCATCCACAATGGAGAGGGAGCAGTGCTCCCAAAAGCCCAGTTTCTGCCTCACCTTGACGATACGCTCTTCCCAATTTTTGGCACACACCCCGGCCACTTGGAATCATATACTCAACAATCTGAATAATCTGCCATGATGATATAGGAGATGAAGCGTCAGTCAGCCCAGTTCCCAAAGAACATAGCCTCGCTCTGGCCTCAATTTACCTTGGCTCCCAAGGCCAGTTCAAACTGATCACAGATACTCATGGATCTGCGTACTGACAGCATATCTGAGTAGAAAGCTGGCAATGTCATTCATGTGCAGGGAGGCTTTGATCTGCAGGCCCCCTCTGCCCGGAATTGTCACCCCCTGTCAGGCTTGTATCCTTCCCAATGCACTCAGTGACAATTTCTAGGCAAAACACAAACAAGGCAGCTGAGAGGGTTGCCAGATCTGATTGGGAAGCTATCGGATTCCCATCCATTGACTCAGAGTGCACTACTGATGCTTGTGTAGAACAGTCAGATCCAATTGTGGATTCCCACTCCAAAACACATTTTGGAGAGGACTTCCCATATGTAAGAGTGCAGTATCCTGTCAAAGGCCTTCTTCTCCTGGACTAGGCTGATGAGGCAGGTATCTAAACCCCTGTCATGCATGCAGGTCATTGTATTCCCAAGAAGTGAGAGGATATCTGAAATCTTCTTACCTGATACAGCATGAGTTTGATGGGGTGAGTCAGTGATCCTAGAACAGACGTCACCCAGTTTATGATGACCTTAGACAGGATTTTATAATCCACATTCAACAGAGAAATTGGTCACTAATTTCTAAATTCCTCCCTCTCCCCCTTCTAGTTGTTGGTGGGGCGATGAAACCCTTCCTCATGGGCTCACACATGCTACATGACAGAAGCATAGTGTCTTACACCTCCAGCATTTCCTGGTCAATCAAGTCTTACAGAACTCAGATGATATGCTGTCGCTTCTGGAACTTATATTCTTTTCAAAAGATTTGGGGGTCTTGGTCAGCTCATCCAGAGATAATGGTGGGTCCAGCCTCTCCAGCATGCTGTCATCTAAGACCTGCATGATAGAAGACAGTTACAACTAAGAGGCTGGGCTTTCTGTGGACTTTGTGTCACATAGGCTGGCATAAAAGGATTTGTTGATCCTCTGGATGTCAGAATGAGATGATGTTACTGAGCATCCTCATTTCTGCTGATCTCAAAGCTCTCCTTGCGCGCCTTCTGGAACAAGAAATATGAGCACATCAAATCGTGCTCCATGAAGCACACCCAGAACTTAAAGTTTACTAGGGGCTGTGAGGCAAAGAGAGAGGCTTGTTGGTTGCTTTAAAGTGCAGTATTGAAGGGCAGCAACACACAGTAAGTGGATCAGAGATGTGTCATGATGATGCAGTGCGGCCAGTATGCATTAGATACCAACGTCTATGAATGTAGGTGCGTGTAGTTGCTTGCTTGTGAAGCATGTCCTAAGATGCTGGTATTGGGTATCCAAGGTAGAGGTCCAGAGAAGCAAGCAGTGAGCTGGTTTCACCAGGTAACTGCTCTGACTTTCATCTTGGGAATTCTTGGCATTTTGTTTCTATCTGACTGGTAGAAGTCTGGGCATCTGAATATTAATAAAGTGAGATTTGGAAGTAATGAAGGTCATAATGAACAGTAATCAAAACAAATAGGCTACTTGCTACTCATTAGTGATAATCCTGTCTTGTCATCCAACACTTGGTTGGAAAATTTTACCTTTTCATTTCAGTGTCGGGAATGCCCTAACTGGACAACACACTCACTTTTCCCAAATTTTTCTCCATGGTCTATGCTATTCAAGGGATTGGAAAATTCCACCTATATACTGATTTTTGTATCTGACATGTGGATGTAAAGTCTGTTTCCATGCTGGAGAAAAATAGCCAGAAATGAACAATAAAAATGGATAAATATTGGTTAACAATATGTCCTGTTAATGCACAGCCTGAACTGATGCACTTTGAGCCAGCTCTTGATCAAACAAATTCTTATTACAAATAAAAACGTATGTTACCATAATCTGGAGTTAATCTGTCCATGAATTCTTGACCATGTGACTACCATCAGAGGTGCTAAAGTTGGCAAAAAAGATACATAAATGACATACGTCATTACCAGGTGAGAAAGTGTGCATTGACTGCTCTCTTTTCCACCTGCTAGATTGGCCAAAATAAAGATTAACTTCTTTTTAGCATGATGCAATACATTTTTAGTCATTAATAATGTAGTTAACTATCTTTACTGTAAGCAATAAGGAGCCAAGCACAAAGTTTTCTTAAGCTAAACAAAAATAGTTTTATTAGCAGCTGAACCTGAGGAAAATAATTAAGATGCTACATCAAACAGATGACCTTCATGTGGTTACTTGGGCACTCACAGACACAAAATTTAAAGGTATAGGTTTCAGTACAAAGAAAGGCAAAAGAGTATATATAACTTGAAATCCTTTGGGCGTCCTTGAGAGGTAAGATTTTAACCCGAGACAAAGTTAATTCATTTCTTGGAAGCAGAAGCAAATACTGCAGCTATTTCCTCAGTCTCAGTTTTCTGATGCTTTATCCAGTCAGCACTATCAACTGTTTATCTTCTTTGGAGATGTGACCTCTTGGCATGTGTTTTGTGCTGGATTTTTGATTCCATCTCTCTTGGCTTGTCGAAAATGGCCTTGAAGTAGGGAGCTGTTCATATATCCTGTGGTGACTATTGTTACCAGGTAAGTAACTGCAGTTAACAAGGTGTGGGGCTGAATGAACACAGCAGGCCAAGCAGCATCATAGGAGCAGGAGAGCTTGACGTTTCGGGCCTAGACCCTTCATCAGATTTCTGAACAATCAGATTTCTGATGAAGGGTC
>JAHRHZ010000013.1:3586211-3631777 GCA_024137785.1 Ginglymostoma cirratum
GACCCTTCATCAGAAATCTGATTGTTCAGAAATCTGATGAAGGGTCTAGGCCCGAAACGTCAAGCTCTCCTGCTCCTATGATGCTGCTTGGCCTGCTGTGTTCATCCAGCCCCACACCTTGTTAACTCGGATTCTCCAGCATCTGCAGTACCTTTTATCTCTGAAGTAACTGCAGTTGGTGTTTAATCTTCGACGTATGAAGTTTCTTGAAGTGGTGTGAAGAGGGGACAAGGGCCTTTTCATGCTTCTGATGGAGATGGAGGTGAGGTTGACTGATTTCACAATCCTTGGAGAAAAGTTAAATTCAGCTCAGCCAGATTTTGGTTTAATTCAGGCCAGTTTCATTAAATTTGGCCAACCTGTGTAGGTCAGGTGATCCTGGTGGCCATTTAACATCTGTGTTTTGGTCCCAGGTATCAAATTGGTAGTTAAAATTGAAACAACAATGGTCTGTATAATATGTCACCACGACAAGTGGTTATAGTAAGTATCTTTTGCAAAACGATGAAAATTTCCTTCGTTAGCTCCAACACAAAGGTTAAAAGCTTTGGAAAGATATCTTTTTTAACAGTGGCATGGTAAGATGTTTCATCAACAACATTATCCAAAAACGTAATATTAAGTCTCACTGATAAAGTAATGATTCTCAGTTCTATCTCATCACCTTTTCTCTTGACAATTCTACTGTCTCTAATTTGTCACATACTTGCATGACATCAGTTATTGGATAAGCAGAGAGAATGTTGTTCTGATTAAATATTGAGAATTCTGATGTTCTGATGTTTTGTCTGGATCACAACAACTTCATTTTGAAATTGGGCATCATTCCCTTCTCAGCCAGATTTTCACTAAGGATATGGTGTTAATGCAATTTTTTTTTTAATTGAAGTAATTGAAGATGTAAACATGGGCAAAAAAGAATGTCTTTAGATTGTGCACAAAACAGTAATGAGTAAATTAATTAATACAAAAGGCCAGTGCTTCAAAGCATTTCAAGATTGGCCGACCCCTCATGGTCTTGCCATTGAAAAAGGTAACATACCCATCAAAGGACTGCATATAACGTTCTCAAGTGCCTTCATTCACTATATAACTGCATAAGTTAAAACTGAGTAGCAAACTGTATCTAGACCATAACTGCTAATGTGTAATCATGGTGTATGTTAAACAGAAGGAATATTTTAGGAAAATTAAGTCCTTAGAATTCAATAGGTTAAAAATTAATCCTCAAATCACACTATCCTTTATAATTTAAAACATAGGTTAATATTAAAATTTGGTTGATTACTGGAATACAGATGAGTGATTTTAGCCATTGTAATGTATAGAAACATACCCATCCAGCGCCCATACCACTTTGACTGACGGCTTGAATATCTTACAATTGAGTTTATTTCTGGCAATGAGTTCCTGGGATATACCTTTGCAATCCCCTTGCCTGAAGACAAAGTCATCACTATGTGTTTTTGCGCAAAGGATCGACATCTTGAGCTACTTCAAAGAACATATTTGAACATTTTAATGAATCTTTGAAAGATTGGTTGTATTCCATTTGTATCTTACATGAATATAGCAGTGGGTAAGTTTGCCAAAGGTGAGGCCACCTTTACATTAAAAAAACACAATCACATATAGGTAACCTGTAAGATTAATATACAGCCCAAAGGTAGGAACAGTACCAATGTGTCACAACAGCTCCCTCCTTGTGATATTTATATGCGTATAATTAAGTTACAACAATGAGTGGTAATATGGAAGAGATATTATCTATCTGACACACATAGAATCATGCAGGTTATAGCATCGTTAGAGGTTATTTCACTTATTCCGTCTTGTGCCAGCTCTTAGATAGAGGAACTCATCTAGATCCTCCTTAGCAGTTTTGTTGCAGCCCAGCAAATAATTTTCACTTCAAATAATTATCCAATTCTTTTTGAGATGCCATAATTAAATCAATTTGGCCACAATCCCAGGTGCAGCTTTTCAGATCATAATCACTTAATGTGTAAAAAATGTTTTTATTCATGTCGCTATTACTTCTTTTGCCAATCATCTTAAAAGTGTGCCCGCTGCCTGTCATTTTTGCCCAAGCTACTCTGCCAAGTCCCCTCAGGATTTCAAAAACATCTAATAAATCTCCTCTTACTCTTTTCTTCTCCAAGGAGAACCTACCCCTCATAAATCTCCTCCACCACCCTCCTCGCCCCCAATCTAAATGTACATCTGAAGTTTCACAGATTAGAATCCTTCTTGTGAATGTGATAATTTTGGTGAAAGAGTAGTGCCCGATTTGAATACAGTAATTTAATGAGTCCAAACTAAGGCAGGCTTATGACACCTTCCTTTTTATTGCATGTTCACCCTTGTCTATAGAGTTTAATAGCCCATATACTTCATTAATAACCTATTTAATCTACCCTGCACCTTCAACGCTTCAAATGCAGGGTGACATGCCAGAAGACTGGATAATTGCAACCATTACAAGCTTGTTCAAGAAAGATTGTAAGGATAACACCAGCAATTACAGAGCAGTCAGTTTAATTTCAGTACCAAACACAGGAAATGCTGGAGAAATTCATCAGGACTGGCAGAATCTGTGAAGAGAGAAACAGAGTTAATACTTCATGTCTAGTATAACTCTTCTTCAGAACCAAAAGTATTCAAAAATAGATAGTTGTTTATATTTTTGACAGAGGCAGAGGAGGAGCAAGCAGGTAGATGGTGCTGAGGCTTAGTGCAAACAACAAGAGTGTTGTTAATAGTGGAGAAAGAAAAATGAGATATAAAAATAGGTGTAAAGAGGGCAAAGGGAAAGAATGTTAAAATAAACAAGACATAAACTGGACAGGCTGTGGGGGGGCCAAGGCTTGTGGTTGAGGAGAAGTGGAGACAGTGAAAATGAAATAGAGAATAAACATAGTACAGTCAGTTTCTGAAGTTATGGAATCCAATATTAACACATCAAAGCTGTAAAGTGCCTAAATAGAAAATGAAGTGTTCCTTGACCTTGCATTATGTTCATTGGAATATTGCAGTAGGTCTAGAACAGAAGTGTTAGCATGAGAGGAAGATGGTTTATTGAAATGGCAAGCAATTTGGAGGTCAGGCTAATTCCTACAGATAAAGTGGAGGTGTTCCAAAGTGATCACCCCAACTACGTTTTCTCTTGCTGGTGTATGGAGTTTACATTGTAAGCAGTGAATGCAGTAGACTAAATTGAAAAAAGTACAAGTGAGATGCTGCCTCACATGTAGGGTACGTTTGGGGCTTTAGACAGTGAGAAGGGAAGTGGTGAATGGGCAAGTGTTGCAACTTCTGAAGGTTTGAATATTTTATTTTGTATTGGCTCCCTTCTCTCTTCCTACCAAACGGAATAACTTCATACTTTCCTGCATTAAATTCATCAGCCTCTGTCCTGCCTACTTCAAAATCCTATGTTTTCTAGATGTCTTCTCACAGTTCATAATATATTCAAGTTTTATTTCATTTGAAAGTTTTGAAATTGTGCCGTAGACCAAAGGCTAGGTCTTTAAAATAGATCAAGGGTAACAGTAGTCCTAACATCAATCCCTGTGGAACTCAGCTATGAGCTTTGCTTCAGTCAAATAAACAACTGTTCAAAGTTAAGTTTAGATCTAAACTGACTGGCATGTCCAATCCCAGATTCTTGAAAAGCTACGAAAGTTGGACTTAATCTCTTTAGATGCAAAAGACATTTTAAAATTATGAAGATGACAACAAAACTAATATGGACAAATTGTTTATTGCAATAAATAATTCAATTATCAGCAAGCAGTTTTTAAAAAAAGAGAAAATTAGAGGTGAGAAGGAAAGTGAGGGAGAATGTTTCTTTGCACAAAGGACTTATGGATGAATGGAGCATTAATAAGTTGATTTAACAATTTTGCAGTTCTGGAGAAAGAGAGATGAAAGGGCAGTTCACCGAAATTGAGATTGCTTATGAAGATCATTTGTTGAATTTGGTGACATTTCCACAGGTTCCAAAATGTTCAATATCTGAATTTCCATGCATGAGGTTGGAATGTTGAACCCACCTCCGTTATAAAGAGCCCCTATGTGCTTTATTGCATTATAGAAAGGACACGTAGGATGGATTCAGGCCTGCCACCTTCAGAAGCAGTTTCTTAGCAGCCACAGAGCGTGCGCGCGTGCGTTTGTGTGTGTGTGTGTGTGTGTGTGTGTGTGTGTGTGAAGTTTGGCTGCTTGGAAAGCCTGCTTCTGCTCTCTGGGACTTTAATGCTCAAGTACATTAAAGGCTATTGGACCCTCTAGATTTCACCCCTCACATCGTCTCACCCTGCCACCAACTTCCCATGCTCCCTTATACCCTCCATGCCCCATCACAACCCAGACAAAGGTCAGTCTGTAGAATTCTCTGCTACTGAAAGTAGTTGATGCTAAAATGTTGACTGTCTTCAAGAAGGAGTTAGATATCATTCTTAGAACCAAATGGATCAAATGGAAAGGGAGAAAATGGGAATAGGGTGCTGAATTGGATGATCAGCATGGTCATATTGAATGGCAAAGCAGGCTCAAGTTTTTGAATGTCCTACTTGTGCTCCTGTTTTCTACGTTTCTATACTGCTTACATTTATCTTGTCCGTTCCAAGCTCCCCATGTACTTGCAACAGCCACTCATCCAGTATCCATAATGGGGAGATTTTAGGGGCTGTGAGGGCATTAAAAAAAACTCTGGCAATCCAGTAGACCTTGGACTCATCTACCCATGATACAGAAAGGATGCTTATTCACAAAACACATGGAACAAAATGTATGTTTATTCATTTGCAAACAAAAACATCAAAGACATATAATCTTTAATAATGTCTTTAAACTGTAAATAAAAACGCAAAAATGTATCTATACTGCTCTCTGCTTGGATTAGTGGCTCTGAATCTTTTGAAATCCAGATCAACATTCATCATGAGTTCAAGTATAGTAAGAAATGTTGAAAAATGTAAAAAAAAAGTCAAATGCAATTACAGAAAAAGATTGCTGAAGGACTTCTCTGACCTACATCAGCTGGCATATCAAACAATGCACTTCAATGGCAGTTGTCTTTTTATTTACTCTGAGTGAAAGCTGCAAACATTTCTTTTCAAGTTTAAAGGGCTGAGGAGTTAATCACTTTAGACCACTACATTCAGGCCTTAAATCTTCTGTTTACAAGTGTTCATACATCTTCTAAAAAATTGTGTTTCCCACAGTGCAGGTGGAGTCCACTGGAGCAATAAAAGTTGGTTTGTTAATAGGCAGCAATCAAATCAAATGGCTTGCTAAGCTTGAATTACCCACCAGTACAAATCACATCCTATTCCTTCAATGCCTCAGCAAGAATGGGAATTTCCAGAAATTCGGGTGGAACTTTGGTGACCAGATTCTGCCTATTGTCTTAAATGTCGCAGGAGTTGTCCTAACTTAGTGAAACTCAGAGTATGGATTGTTATTTTTGCATTTGCTCATTTTTAACAGATCTGTGAATTGCTATCTGTTTTTTCAATGCTCAAAATTACTTCATCGCAGGCCAACTATAGATAAACACCTGCTCTGAAATAATTTGCAAAGTTGTCCATGTGTTAGAACTTTCCATGTCAAGGAATGTATTATGGATTGGGGACATAAAGATAAAATCTGAAAAAAAAATGAATAAGATAAAATTCCCCCAAGATATTGAGTCAGAAGAAAAGCATGAGTGAGTAGTGACCATATATTATTTCTTGGTGTGCTGAATTACTGTTGCCATAAATCACTGAGAAATGGCCTCAGGGACTTCCATGACTTTCTGAAAGTTTTGAATATTTTTGTAATATTTAATGAAGTCAAAGGAAGCAGATAGAAGCACATGTGCTTAAGTAGGTAAAAGCACCCTAGGGTTTATAGCTGGCTCTGACCCAATAAATTGAAAAGCTGGGGATAAAACTTAGCATTAAAAATCACATTAAGGAACTTTATTTCTATTAATTGGTTTTTAATTATTTCTGCTTCTTGCTATGCCTTTGATTACTTCCTTTAAACAGTTGATGTATTAATGAATTGACTAGAAAGATAATGCAGGTAAGAAAGAAGAATAGAAAGAAAATTGACAAACCTGTAGTGTCAAGGTTGAGACATCATTTTAAATTATACAAGGCAAGCAACTGAACTTACTTTATTATTCAGGAGCTTGAGAATGATCAACTGCATCGTTGACATGGAGCTTTTCGGAAAGGGTGTAAATGATGTTCTAAGAAATGACAGGATGGCTTATTTGAAAATCATTCCATTTTCATTCAATTGTGTTTTCTTTGGACACTAATGTTTCTTTATAATCTGAGCACTTCAATAATTTAATAGAGTCAGAATAATATAAAATGGAAAAAGGCAAATCATAATATATATGGATATTGTATTTATGATACCTAGGCAGGTGACCAGGCTTTTCCATTAGCCTAACTCTGAATGAATAACACTGTACAAGCTATTGTTCTAACAATGAAACCAGATGCAGGTCTCATCAGTTAATAATAATTCACTCACTCAGATAATTTAGTGCATTGCTTCAAAATTCTGGCCTAAATTTAATGACTTGTTATCTAATAAAACAATACTAAATACGAATGATATTTGGTGTGTATTTTGGTGCGTTTGAGAAAATCAAATTTATAAATGAATTTTAATGGATGCTGTATGTTTCGTTACCACCTGGAATCTTTTCATCAAGTTGTTCTCTGTGCCTACTTTAGCTACAAAGTTAACACTCAGAATTTCTTTTCAAAAATAAACTTTGATATGCTCACCTATCAGAATGTATCCCGCCGAAAGAAACAATGTATGCAATATTCCCAAACAGTTGAATTTATGAATATAGGAAATTATTATAACATGTTCATGAAACACCTCGGAATAATGATTTAAAACAGCACATTTACCGAATAATTTCTCACTGTTCTGTAAATGTGAAGAGTTGAGTGTTTTAGCATTCTAATGTTGCGTTCTTTGTACTCTAATTTATACACAACATAAAATTTCCATGATATTTTGATCTTTAAATTCATAACATAGACAATTAAAGAACATACAGAAAGTGAAGTTATCACAAGAAATATTTAGGCAGGTTATTCTACTCATGAAGGCTGTTTCCACTCCTATTGTCTACATGTACATGCCGTCAAGCATGTGTTGCCGTATTGAAATTGATGTGGGACTCCAGTTGACATCCTTAACCTTCACCAGTTATAACTGTCCTACCATTCACTGCTCTAGGTGATAGCACATCAAAATCTAGGTATATATGCTACTTGAACATTTTAAATAATGTTCAAATTTAAAGTAAAACAGTAAATGATGGAAATACTCAGTGGGTAGCAACATCCTGTGCATTCCCATTGATCAGAAACTGAAATAGACTAGCCATATAAATACAATGGTGACAAAAGCAGCTAGGAAACCTTCAGTAATTAACATACACCCTACAATTTACAAGACAAGTTAGGTATGTGGTAGGAAGCAGCTTCAACAACACTCAAGAAGCTTACCACTATCCAGGACAAGAGCCTGGTTGATTGGCAACATGACCACAAATATCCTCTCCACCCACCACCAATACACATGAGCATCATTCTCAAGATGCAATTCATAAATGCACCAAAGCTCCTTCAATAGCACATTCCAAACCTATGAACATTATCATCTAGAAGGACAAGGGAAGCAGATTCACAGGAACACCACTGCCTGCAAGTTCCATTCCAAGGTGCACATCAACCTAACTTGGAAATATGTTGCTGGGTCTAAATCCTGGAACTTCCTCCCTAAAAATACTGGGATGCATCAGCACAAAATGAACTGCAGCATTTCAAGGAAGCAGCTCACCACCAGTTTCTCAAGGACATTTAGAGAGGGCAATAAATGCTGGCCCAGCCAGCGATGTCCACATCCTATGAATGATACACACCAGATCTGGAAGTCCTGCCTGATGTCTGAAAGTTTCCACTTCATTAGTAAGGGAAAGGGGGTAGGACCTGACTCATACTTGAGAAACCTGAACTAAGCAGGGATTTTTGAACGCCGTGTTCAAATTGCACCTGTACTTTGCTGCAGTGATGCGTTTAATGTATGGTGAACTGGGAGTTACGAATCTTGCTCTTGAAGGACAATGCAGACTTTTGAGCTGGCATGCTGCAGTTATCTAAATATTTAACCTTTTAAAAATTGGCCATGTCAGTGAGCTATCAAAAAGAAGTATACTAAATTGTTTAAGTCCCAAACTCTTTAAAAATGTTAAAATATGCTGCTTGTGTCAGTCATGAGTAAAAGAAAAAAAAATTATTCCAATAGCTACAATAGTCACTTGTTCTCAGAATCTAAGCACTATCATTAAATCACCATAAATTCTTGGGTGCTTTCCACAACTTATCATTGTCAGGATAGGGGTTTGCAAATTTTAAGGACTGCTCAAAGAAGTGAACAAAGGATGTTGGGTCATGATATAACTTTTCGTTTTTCGAAGAGATTATGGCTGGGGTTTTCCATTTTGGAGTTAAAATATGGTGCTGAGTGACTTAAGGGTCAGCACTTATGCCATGGTCCAGGATGAATTATGTGTTTTTCACCTTAATATCTATGCAAGCAAGATTTGCATGTGTGATGCTGTGAATCATATGGACCTAGCAAGCCGGAAGTTCTCCCCTTGATGAGACACCCAACCTCACTGAAGATGGCACCCAAGAAGCAGAAGCTCATCCCCCACTTTACTGAGACCTCCTTATAGGTGTTACTGGATGGACTAAGGGAAATACAGGAGTTACTTTTTCTGGTGGATGGCACAAGGATACCTTCTTATTGAAAGCATTTAGCCTAGAGTGAGGTAGCCATGAAGGTCTGCGCTACCTATTTTCTGCAGTCCAGCTAGAAGAATTAGGGTGGCACAGTGGCTCAGTGTATAGTATTGCTGCCTCACAGCACCAGGGACCCGGGTCCAATTCCATCCTCAGTGACTGTCTGTGTGGAATTTGCACATTCTCCCCATGTCTGTGTGGATTTCCTTCAGGTTCTCCAGTTTCCTCCCACAGTCCAAAGATGTACAGGTTAGGTGGATGGCCATGCTAAATTGCCCATAGTGTTCAGGGATGTATAGGTTGGGTGGGTTTATTAGGGAAATGGGTCTGGGTGGGAAGCTTTGTGGGTTGGTGTGGAATTGTTTGGCCGAAGGGCCTGTTTCCACATTGTAGGGATTCTATGATTCTACAATTAAGATCTGTGGTGCTCTGTAAGCATTTTCTTTCTGCCAGCACACATTCATAGGGGCATGACTCAGGATAAGTCTGCCAGTGTACAAGCCTCATAAGATGATAGCTTGCAAGCCTCAGCATCACATATATGTTGCACTTTGAGGGATTCACATCCATCTCACATGCACAGAAAATGTCTCTGTGTACCTCAGTCATTCTGGAAGTGGATTAACATAAATGTTGCCAGTCTCTTTTTTGGCTTAGCACAAGATTACCCTGTCATCTTTCTGTTATCCTGACCATCTGAGAATCCTCATTCTCATCTTTCTCCTCAGCAGTTTCTTCTTGTTCCTATGTAATGTGTTCTGCTAACATGTTCCTCCTTTTGTTACTGAGGTTGTGCAGGGTGTAGCACACATTATGATGCAGGGAACTCTGTGTGGGATATATGTCTCACACTGCCTGACTGGACCAGGCATCGGAACTTCAGGAGGCCTATGGCCTGTCTTATAATGGCCTAGGTTGAAGTGTGGATAGTGCCGTGTCTCTCTTCAATGTCAGTCGGAGGATTTTATAGGAATCATTATCAACCGGATGTGAAGAGGATATCCATTGTCACCAGCAACAATCCTAATATGGGTTGAGAGCCTATGAAAGAGGTTGGCACCTGCGAGAGGTCGGCATGCCAGAATCATAGCAGTTCCCTGGTTATCTAGTACTGATCTGCATTATCTGGCTGTTGTGGCCACCAATAATTTGGACACGAAGGGAATGGAGCTTTGATGTAGACTGTTGGGTCACCATAGAATGTTCAGATTGCTATGTCAGTCCAATTGATTACTCCTGGAACTTGTCAAAGCTTAATGGCCCAGCTGCCTGTGTCCCCACTGCACAAGGGAAATAGAGATTTATTGGTGGATTTTATGTGAAGAAAGCATCAGTGATCTCCCAGATACACTTATAAGTGGAGAAGCCTGAAATAACACAGAGGATCTTCGTATCTCCCCAAAGCTTTTGGCAAAGAAACTAAGAACAGCTGTTAACTTTAGGGCTACTGGGATAGGAATGTCATCCAGTCCTTGTGGCCACAGGTCCTCATCTAGCAGCTCTCGTTGGTACAAATGGTGACTTGGGACATCTCAAGGTGTCAGCTACGGTGGCTGTACTAAGCTGCAGGTAGCTGTTTTGAAGCCTGCAGGTTCTGTTTTGCTGAAGAGCTCTCCTTTGACATAATGGCTCTTTTCTAGCTCCTTCCCCCTCTGCAGGCACCAAACAGTCCACAATAGTCACTCAGTGCTTCATGGCACTACATCACAACTGGGTGCTACGAGCTACTCTTTTAAATTGAAAGAAACAAATTAGCCAAATAAACCAAATCGACAGCCCTTAGACAGACACTGTAACTAAAGGTAAAATCACAAACAAGGCTTACAAAATCGCTCAACACAACAGTGACCTGAACATTGATCAAGTCCTGGTAAAAGATAGGGTAAAGACTCTGGTAAAGACATACACAGACCTGAGCTGCCTATGAACAGGAGGTACATAGCATAATAGAGGTGGAATAAATACAAAAAAAAAATTGTCAGGACACAACATGCAGGAGGTGGCTTAATGTAAAGGTATTGCTACAGGGCCAGAAAGTGAAAGGTCACCTCCTGAATGTGAAGGCACACCAGCATCTGTCTGACTGTTCTTCCTTAATGTGAAATTCAACACCTCAGCAGGGACCCAGACCACCTTTTAGTCCCAGAAATATGTGAGCACCCTGTATATTTTTGTGACGAGATCTAGGGGAGGGATCAAAGTTACAATGGTACAACCATGTATGCCCAGTACTTGACCCCTGTAGGTGATTAGTAGGGGGTTCACTGACTAGGATTCCACAGTAGGGTTAAGATTAACTCCCAAGATATGGAGATGTGTGGCACTCCAGGCAAAAGGCCCATGCTCCTCTTGCAGGGAGTCCATCTGACATTGATTGACAGGAGTCCAGTACATTTTCCCCAGTTACTCCTTGCAGGGAATGCCAGAGAATATATTTTTTAGCACTTGCCCATCTGCTGCAGGTCAGCTGGCTCCATGTACAAGTGGACAACAGCTTAGGCTGAAAGGTGAGCTCCATACCTAGTTTACCCAGAGCCAGCCCTGGAAACCTCCTGAGCAAGAGGCACAGGAATGGCTCAATTCAAACAGAATACACCTTGCCATAAAGGTGGAAGCCCTGAGCCACTGCTCTTTTCAACTGAAGGGGTGCTGTCGAGGACTATGTAACTGTAAATAGACACTGCGTTGCAGCATACAAAAGTTAAAGCTCAGCAACAAATTGTGTCCTGAACTCCAGTGCTTGCAAAGACCTAAATGAATACTTATGATCCACCCTGTTGCTTGCCTTCTCCTAATCAAGGGACAGGAGGGTGGACGACAATCGAATCCTCTAGGAAACCTGGATCAGATCCTGGACTAAGAAAATTGAGATGGTATGACATAATTTATTAAGCAAATTAAACCAATTAAATCAAATTACACCAATTTAAATGGGTGTGTACCCCTTATATGAGCACCACAATAAAAACCACATGTTCTAATTTAAATTAAACAAAGCATAAATTAAAATGTTATTTTGAGTGGAGATTAGCTAATTTAACCTTTGCAGCGCCAACCTACCATGGAAGGCCTCAAGTATACCACTGGACCACTAGACTCCATGTGCGCTCTCACCGAGACACCCAGATATCCACAAACCCATAACAGAGGTGGACACAGCCTGGTCAAATGACTCCCTCAGCTGCCTGGTATGTTTATGGTCACATTGGTCAGGGACAGGAACAGATATATGAGGACATCCTCTGATCTGTTCCCTTCCATATTAGAAATGGGACTAAAATGACATAAAATTTGAAGATCATGCCCTCAGAAAGGACTAATCACATAAGACAGCCAGTGAAGACATAGAACATGAATTACTCGAGGTCACACAAAGTATAAATGCCCTGTCGGTCCAAGAACAATTTAATCTTTTATTGTATGTGTTTGCTGCATGCACTACCCTTCAACGGACAAAGAGAGCACTCCGATGTAAAGACCCTCCTCCTGAGTGCCCACACAGCTCTGGACAGCAGCATTTCCATAGTGTGTCCGGATGGTTGACAAGGGAAAAAAAATTGAAGGTGTGCAGCTGCAGTCTGTACAGGAAACACCCTCTCACTGAATGAAATGACACAGACGGAATTTCTGTGAGATAGCTAAAATTGTGGGTTCCTGATGGGGCTTTCAGGACCTGGGACTAATGTGATATCCTGCCTGAAAAGTGGTCAGCTCAGAAGGGAGTGTCACTTCAGTCACCTTGACACTACAAATGTTGTCAGGACAAAGTGTCATGGTTTAGAGGCTGCAAATGTCATAAGTTGGTACTAAACAGACATCCACTTCACCATACAAAATATTCCCAAGTCAGGTCATTCAATATCCTGACGTCACTCCTTCACCAGTAACTAAGAAACATACTGTGGAGGTACAGATTCATGAGCAGCAGCTCCTTGTTGACAAGGAGCTCCTTCTTGTGTGGAGGGAAACTCAAGTGTGAAGTAGCAATGTAACAAATCTGGACCAGATCTTGGTAAATGCCAGAAACGTCCTTAAAACATTATGGAGACCTGAACATTCTATAGACGAGAGGTGCATGTTATAACTGAGGCAATGCAACTAATGGAAGAAATATGTTGCCACAATGTTGGAGATAGCGTGATATAAATGTATATATAAATATATAAATGTATCACGGCAACTTCTGAAGACTAAAAGTCACCATTGCTTGCAAGGGCACCTTATCACCCTCCTTGAGCACAGGGGTGGTAGGAGCTATGTGGACATGCTGCTTCAGTGAGAATTGAAAGCATGCATTTAACATTGATTAGTGACTGGATTCCTGATTTCTGAAGTAGTTTTTCACTTGGTCACTCATTTCAGCCATTAACTCTGCCCCTTTCAGAGGAAATGTCACTCATTCCTTTTATTTTGAGTTCTGCCTTTTCAAATCAGAAGTACAGTGAGCAATTGATTTTTTGGATCAATTTGTTGAGCCTTAGGGTTTGTGCTAATTGCAGTGCATTGCAGGCTTCACCTGTGATCCATGATAACCCCCCACCTTTCTGTACCTCCCACTCTGTTTCATGATCCTTGTTTCCCTCATGACACTTCACCTTCCTCCTGTTTCATTAAGCCCTTCTGCATCATTATTAATGTCCCTGCTTTAATCTCAGCGCACATCAATGCCTTTGCTAACTTGTATGTTCCCAAGATACGAACTAGAGTCACCAAGTTTCCTTGATCCTGTATTTGAGACTATTCACTCTCCTCCCTTACCCTTTTAGATTCCACTGTATTACATTCACTTCCGGTCATGATTATGTTAATTGCCTCAGCTAGCCAATATAATCCAAAGATGTGCAGGCTAGGTGGATTGGCCATGCTAAATTGCCCATAGTGTTCAGGGGTGTGTGGGTTATAGGGGGATGGGTCTGGGTGGGATGTTCCAAGGGTCGGTGTGGACTTGTTGGGCTGAAGGACCTGTTTCCACACTGTAGGGATTCTAATAACTTCTAATAACTTCTAATCAGACGAATCCTCAGATGTCAACTACCCACAGTTTGTAAATGCCATGCTCCTACACCCTACAACCCCCGGTCTACAAACAGGTTAAACAAGTTAACACTATCCACTCCCCGATTGATCCTAGCTCATAAGACTAACTGATGAGCCAAGGGTGGATGATTTTGACTCAACTTGACTTGATTGTTGCTAAATTCCCAGACTGAAATTATGCCTGTCTCCAGACCTGCATTGGTCCCAAACACGCATCAGATTTTGTCCAATTCCCCACACTAGAAATGGCCTTATCCTCGACTGATTATTGCAATACCCCTTGACTGAGAAGAAGCCCACCCTCACTCCAAGATTGATTCTTCCTCTTTCCTGTTCATCTACTTCATCCACATGTACTGTGTGTGACGTTAACATTGCAGGCACATGTATCACCTCTGACATTGATGCATCAACATGCCCTTCAGTCACATATAATCCCTTCACATTGACACTGCCTTACCTTTTGCACTAAGCTTCTGCATTGTCATTCCTCAGTTTTGTACTGTCTGCGCCAGGGACACATCATCCAGTCATCGCCATGGATGTGTCTTCTGCAGTTATACAGTTAACAGCAAAAGTGAAGTCAATGAAAAGGTGCAACATTTTGTTAGAGTGAAATAAAGCAAAGAACTTACCAGGACTGTAGTCTGAAGACTAGGTACGCACTTACTTTTTGTGGTCCCATATTTGAGGTGTCAAGTATTTTGATTTGCCACATGTAAATTGGAAAGATAAAGTTACCAGTGAGTTGTGCATTTAATGAGATTCAAACGAATGCTTTCAGGATCTCCCCAACTAATGGTAAGAATATCAACCTTTTGCTAAATTTAACTTGATGTTAAGACTTTGATATTGGATTCTCAGCTGATTAAGTCATCATGCCTACAATTACTCTCACTTCCAGGGAGAAGAACATCAGGCCCTTTGTAATGAAAGAGGTTTATATGTCTTGAATGAACTTTCCTAATAGGTTTTTTTTTAATATTGAAGGGTGTAATAGATATTTAGAACTGTATTTTATTTCATCTCAGCATGACTCCTGAAGTTTTGTCATGATGCATACTGAGTGAGTTGGCATGGAGACTGTAAGGGCAAAAGGTGGTGCATGGATTGCCATTGTTTGTCACAAGTTGGTATTAAGTTGCCCTATGAGTTGTAAGGGGTTACAGTGTGGTATGGAGGCATGAATGGCATGAATTGACATGAATTTGGCAGAGGAGATGAGTGGCCATTGGAGTAGGTGAGGTAGAGGTTTGGTATGAGTTGTTATTTTTGGGGCACGGGATAAAGTTTGGTGTGTGAGAGGGCCTGAGGCACACATGTCTACAGGGGTAAATGTTTAATCAAACAGCTAGATGAAATCTCAATAATAAGAGGATGATCTTTTAAACCCTTAGCCCTTGGCAGCCCCATCACGCTTCCAATCTGACTCTATATTACCCACCTCCAAGCCTCACTACACCTGGAATGAAAATTCTTCAATTCAGGTGAGAATCTCTGAGGTGAGTGTGAATGCCAGAGTTAATAATGGCCTATCATCAGAACATGTTGAGTCCTCATGAATGTTCAACCATTTGAAACATTAGCTATGTTTCTGTCTTCACAGATGCAGTTTGACTGATTGAGTATTTCCAGCACTTTATGCTTTTGTTTGCAATTTCCAGCTGCCACATTATTTAGCTTTTGTCTGTTCAAATTTAAATAACATGCCATTCAAAAAAATAGAATCGCAGCAAATGAAAAATTCAATCCAAAGCTACAGGCATAGATTTTACTCAGTCCAAAATGTACCCTTAGTTGCAAAACTTCAGAATGATCAATAAGCTATTACCTGTACTTGTTCTGTCTTTTTTAAGAAAAGGGGAAAGTCCATTTACTTTTTTCCAAATAAGAAAAATCCACAAAAAAGCTGAATGAAAAAGTACAAGTGTATTGTTCTCTGCTGGTAGCATTTATTAACTTTGCATTTCAGGAATAGCTGAAGCTATGAATCAAGGTTGTGCTTACAAAGCCTCCATTTACTGCTTAATTTCATCTCTTTATTGTAAACCACAACAAAGAAATTCATTCCCTTTTCACCTTCGTAAAATGTTGTGCTGAAACCCAATAGGGGGCCATCATCTAAACTTAAATGCTTAACCAGAATCATGCAACAAAAAAAACACAAGAAGAATAGGGTCTATCTGTATTTACATTAAACACGATAACCCTGCTTTAACATAGAAAGAATGTGGTTAAGCAACAATGTTAACTTTTTAAACCAAAACTACTTGTACTTTGTAAAGCCTATCATTTGCCTTTAGTGAATCTTTTCTTCACAAGAATAATTTCTTCAAAAATGCACAAGTAAAACTATTTTACCATAATTTAAGGATACTGCCCAGCCAGTGTTAGAGCATTAATTTCCTTGTAGAAAAGGAACATGATATTTTATTGAAAAGGCAAAAAGGTATGGCAGGCGAGTGGATGATTGATGCGCAATGTTTCAGAACAGAATGTTCAGATCAAATATCCAGTTTTGAAGATCAAAGCCAAAATGCGACATTTAAAAACTGTTTTAATATGAAAGAGCTACTTCAATGGCAGCAAAAGTCCATTCACAATATCAAAATGCAGAATTAAGGTCATAATCAGCAGGGTGGAAGTTTTTTTCCCTTTTAATATGCATGTGTGTCAAGATATACAGACCAAGAACATTCTAATGAAGCTTTCAGTCTCTTCACTACAAGTACCCAGGTACAATTACAACTGTGGAAAAATCATGTCATGTTCAAAACTGCCACCATTTTTCCAATTTGATCTAACAATTTTTACTGCCTAGTCGAAAAGGGAAAGGCAAAAAGTGCAAGTACATGTTAAAAACAGAATAACATTCTCTACATTGTCATCTTTTAATATTCAAAAATATTTACTTCATATTCTGATTGAAATAACTTGCAATTGGGTTTGCACATATCAACCTGTCTTGTGCAGTACAGTACTTACCTTGATATTAACATAAATGTAGCATAAGTCAGCAACCAATTTACAGGCCAACGTGTTGAGCTATCACAGTCAATAACAGATTAAAACAAGGTTTTCTCTGCACAGGCAATAGTGAGATTTGAAAAGTATGCTTATAACTGGTGCAATTCTAAGCACTTTCTAAAATAAACTTCAAGATATGATCTAATTTAGGAGATGAATCCAGACCAGAAAGACACAAATTATCAGCTTTCTTTTGTCACTTGAATTTACATGTTCATACTCTTACTTCCCATCGTTTTTTTTTTTACAGTTCTGAACTGTACAACGCATCATCATTACCTTTCAGTGAAATATCTTACATTAGTTACACTGTTAAATTTGGCTTTAATTTTACTTGTTTTATTTGACTTGTATTGAGAATTAAACCTCAGGCAGTCATGCTCACCTTTCACAAATTTCCTGGAACTGTGTTCAATTTTGTTTGAGAGAGATATCATGTACTGAAGTAAGGAGTCAAACTCATCCTGTCTTCACAGGATGGTAAGTCAAACAGCTTCAGCAGACATTCATCTTATTACTGCTTGACGGAGGATGCTGTGTGCTGATTGGCTGCCATGTTGGTCTGCATAGCATCAGTGAACATAGCTTAGAAGTACTAGATGCCTGAAGGGCACTTTAGAATGTCCAAAGGACACTATATAAATACTGTATTATTATATTACTATTAATACTATAAATATACTATACAAATACTAGTTCCTTTTTTCTTGCTAATTCTAAGAATAGATCATGGACTTAATTTCAGAGATCACTTGGGTCAAAAAAATCTATCAAGAGTAATAATATTGTACAGACAAAAACAATAATTTGAATTGATATACTGCTTGTTTGAGGGTTGTTTGAGCACTGCCTTGGAGCTTTATCAAGGAACGTTTGAGACTAAAAGAGATAACAGAACAAATTACCTAAATAAGAGATAACAAGATGTAGAGCTGGATGAACACAGCAGGCCCGAAATGTCAGCCTTCCAGCTCCTCTGATGCTGCTTGGCCTGCTGTGTTCATCCAGCTCTACACCTTGTTATCTCAGATTCTCCAGCTTCTGCAGTTCCTACTATCCCTGAAATTACCTACATAGTTGTCAAAGAGGTACAGAGGAACGTGACTAGGCTGTTCAGTCTGATCCGCTGTTCAATACAGTCATGTTTGATCAAACACTTCAATGTCTTTCCCTCATCCTGTCTCCATAACCCGCTAAACCATTGCTAACCTGAAATCTACCATACTCTGCCTTAAAATACTTAAGGATTGAGCTTCCATATCCTCTATGGTAGAGAATTCCAAAGTTACACGACTCTCTGAATAAAAAAAAACTCCTCATTTTGGACTTATGGGGTACCCAACTTATTTTTATGTTGTTCCTCCTGGCTGTAGACACTCTAATCAGGGGAAACATCTTATCTGTATCTACCTTGTGTAACTCTTTAAATATTTTGTTAGTTTCTATGAAACCACCTTGTGTTCTTCCAAACTCGAGAGAATATCGGACCAATCTCTCTTCATAAGGGAGTCCTGTCATCACAGGAACAAGTCCGATTGAACTCATTGCACTCCCTCTATAGCAATAATATCTTTCCTGAGATATGAAGACCAAAACTCCATACAATACTTTATGTAAGGTCTAACGAAGCTCTTATACAATTGAAACAAGGCTCCACTACTCTTGTACTCGATCCATTATCCTTCCTAAACATTTGTTTCACCTACATGTTAGCATTCAGTGACTTATTGACAAAGACACTTAGGTCCCCTTGTTCATCTACACTTTTCAACTTCTCACCGTTTAAGAAATAATCTGCACCTCTGTTTCTCCTGCCAAAGTGGATCACCAACCCTGTCCAAATCTTCTGAAACCCACTTTATGTCATCCTCATAAAACACATTTCCACTTAAATTTGTACCATCCGCAAATTTGAAAATATTTTGTTTGGTGACCACCTCTAAATAATTGTTATATATTGTGAATAGCTGGGGCCTAAGTATTGAGTCTTATGGTACTTCACTGGTCACATTCTGGCAATGCAAAAATGACCCATCCATTCCTCCTTCCCGTTTTCTGTCTGATAGCTAATCATTAATCCATGCCTGTATGTTATCTCCTAGACTATGTGCTTCAATCTTTTTAACAAACCTCTTGTGGGAAATTTTATCAAAAGCATTCTGAAAATCCAATTATACTATGTCTATTGGCTCTCTTTTAACAATTTTGTTAGCAACATTTCACAAAAGTTGAACAAGTTCATCAACCACGATTTCCTATTTGCAAGTTCATTTTGACTTGCCTAGCCAGATCATTATCAACCAGTTGTCTACTTATTACATCCTTTATTAGAAACATAGATTTGAACAATTTGCCTCCTGCTGATGTAAGGCTAGCAGGTTCATTGTTTTCTCACTTGCCCCCTTCTTAAAAAAATGGTGTGATATTTGCTCTCTTCCAATCTACAGGGATCATTCCAGAATCTACAGCAGTTTGAAAAATGATCACCAATACATTGACAAGCTCCATAGCCACCATCATTCTCAGATGAAGATAATAGGTCCTGGGGATTTATTATCTTCCAGCTGCTTTAGATTCTCCTGTAAAATTTCCCTCAACTCCTTCATTATCTAGAGCCACTTGGATCTCTAATTTTGGAGAATTCTAGTGGCTTTCTCAGTGAAAAAAAACACAAAGTACTCATTTAATTTTTTTGCCATTTCTCTATACCCCCTTATAAGGAGTTATATACCCCTTAAGGAACATTTTAAATTTGATCTGAGTATGGAAGGATATAGGGTGGGGCTTTCAAAGTTTAAGGCTTAGGGTGAAAGGATGCTCATGAATAATTTAGCAATTAAATTAGGTCAAAAAGTCATAATGGGGGAGCAAAATTAGTTGATGTCATGAAGTTGGTTTTAAATTGCCTTTGTCATAAAGCAGATATGTCATCATCACGAGGTAATGTATGGCACTACAATGGAGATATTGATTCACACTCAGAGTTCACAAGGGGAGAAGTAGAGTCAATGGCTAGGGAACAGAGTTTGTGGAGGAAAGCAAAGACTTTAATATTCTTAAATTTTCTCAGCAGAAATTTGTGCTGATCCAGTACTGGATGTCAAATGAATAGTCTAACAAATCAGAGAAAGTGAAGGAGCTGTCAAAGTTGGTTTTGAGTGTACACATAGAAGCAAACTTTGAGTTTTATGTGATGATGTGAATAGATGAGAAGTAGGAGAGGACCAGATGTTTGGTGTTCTAACTGTTTGGGAGCTTATTATTATTTTAACTTACCTAAAACACATTTTCATTAATTCCATTCTTTTGCTCTACTCCCACATTAATCATCAAATCTTAGAATAGTTACAGAACAGAAAGAGGCCATTTGAGTTAGTGTTGGCTGTTTGCAAGAGCAATTTAGCTAGTCCAACTTTATACCCTTTCTCAATAGCCCTACAATTTTATTACCCTCCAAGTGGTGCTGGATGTTTTAAAACATATAAAGGTGGATAAATCCCTAGGTGTACTCTAGAACTCTGTGGGAAGCTAGGGAAATGATTGCCAGGCTGCATTGATAGCAGCAGGTGAGGGGCCGGAAAACTGGAGGTTGGCTAACTTGGTGCCATTATTTAAGAAAGATGGTAAGGAAAAGGCAGGGAACTTTAGATCAGTGAGCCTGATGTCAGTGGTGGGCACATTGTTGGAGAGGATCTTGAGGGAGAGAATTTACATGTATTTGGAAAGGCAAGGACTGATTAGGGACAGTCAACATGGCTTTGTATGTGGAAAATTATATCTCACTAACTTGATTGAGTTTTTTGAAGAAGTAATGAAGAGAATTGATGAAGGCAGTGGTGAAAGTGATCTATATGCACTTCAGTAAGGTGTTTGACAAGGTTCTGCTTGGTAGACTGGTTAGCAAGGCTTGATTACATGGGAGAACTATCCATTTGGGTACAAAACTAGTTCGAAGGTAGGAGACAGAGGGTAGTAGTGGAGGGCTGTGTAGTAGACTGGTGGCCTGTGAACAGTGGTATGCCACCATGATCGGTTCTGGGTCCACTGCTTTTTGTTTTTACATGAATAATTTGGATGTGACCACTGAAGATATGGTTAGTAGATGGCAGATAATACAAGAATTGGCAGTGTACAGGACAGCGAAAAAGGTTACCACAGAGTACAATCGGATCTTGAGCAGATGGGCCAATGAGCTGAGGAGTGGCAGGTGGAGCTTAATTTAGATAAATATGAAGTGCTGCATTTTGGAAAGGTAAATTAGGGCAGGGCTTATACACTTAATGGTCATGTCCTAGGGAGTATTGCTGAACAAACAGAACTTGGCGTGCACGTTCATAGTTCTTCGAAAGTGGAGTCACAAGTAAACAGGATAGTGAATAAGGCATTTGGTATGCTTGCCTTTATTGGTCAATGCATTGAGTATAGGAGTTGGGAGGTCATGTTGTGGCTATACAGGACATTGGTTGGAGCACTTTTGGAATACTGTGTTCAATTCTGGTCAAAAAACAAAACAGAGTTCTGAGGAAGGATCACCGGACCCGAAACGTTAACTCTGTCTTTTCCTTCACAGATGCTGCCAGATCTGCTGAGCTTTTCCAGCAATTTTGTTTTTTTTGCTGATGGTCTAGGTCCGAAACTTCAGCCTTCCTGCTCTTCTGATGCTGCTTGGCCTGCTGTGTTCATCCAACTCTACACCTTGTTATCTCAAGGGTTCAGAAAAGATGTACAAAGATATTGCTAGGGTTGGAGGGTTTGAGCTATAGGTAGAGGCTGAAAAGGGTGGGGGTATTTTCCCTGGATCATTGGAGACTGAAGACTGACCTTATGGAGGTTTAAAAAGTCATGAGGCGCATGGATAGGGTGAATAACCAAGGTCTTTTCCCCAGGGTAGCTGAGTCCAAAAATAAAGTGTATAGGTTTAAGGTGAGAATGGAAAGATTTAAAAGGGACATAAGGGGCAACTTTTTCATGCAGAGGGTGGTGCATGTATGGAATGAGCTGCCAGAGTAAGTGGTAGAGGCTGGTACAATTACAACAATTAAAAAGCATCTGGATCGGTACATGATTCGCAAGGGTTGGAGGGATATGGGCTAAATGCTGGGAAATGGAACTAGCTTAATTTAAGATAGCTGTCAGCATGGATGAATTGGACCAAAGGGTGTGTTTCCATGCTATACAGCTCTATGACTCGAAGCACTTAGCTAATTCCTTTTGATAGCCACAGTTAAATCTGCCTTATCATCCATTTCAGGCAGTGCATTCCAGATATCATAAAGAAAGGAGTTATGACATTGTAGAATTTTGCAAAAAAAACTGATATAACTAGTCAGACACATGGAGCTAAAGAAAAATTGCTGTGAACAGCTATCTGACTACACAGCTGCAACACGGCTGCAAACTCTAAGTGATTTACGTAAAGACATTTTTTGACATATACTGATGATTGAAATTTCAGAGTTGGCAGACAGACGATGGAAGTGTGAGAATTCAAGCTATAGAAAGAACAACAGATGAGAGGGAGAATTTCATAAGGACTCGAGCATAATTGACTTCTTTGCTGTGTAGAACCCTGATAGCTCAAAGTTAACATGCCACTATTTTGACCTTGGAACTTAATCTATGAGAAAAAAGCTAAAATCTGCCAGAGTGCTGAACTTCAAGACAAAGATTTCAAGAACCTCCAAGAAAGGGAGAATTTCGACTGATAAAGGACTAAGTAGTATACAGAAATGACAAGTAGTATACAGAAATGAATGAAAATCAGGCAGTGCAAGGAAGTGCCAAAGCCACAGAACTAGTGAAGGACAATACACCTTTATCCCCCTGAAAAATCTGCTGTCTCACTGATTCACTTGTGCAGAAAAACACTTAACTATTTAGTTACAGAATCCATTGCATTGCAGAATCCATTACTGGATTTGCCATCAAGTGTTTACTTCTTCACTTCAGCTACGTGAACTTAAGCAATGGGTCCCAACAATATACCAAAGCGACCCATGAGGAATTTCTTCTTAAAGATATTCTTTTCTCTCACTGTGCTTGTTTTAGCCTCGGTATCTGTAATTTTTAGCTAATTGCTTTATTTCTTTATTGGTAAGGTGCTTCCAGCCTTTGATTGGAATAAAGTAATACTTAAACTGCTTAAATAAGAAGTTTGATTGCTGGTCTACTTGAACTCATCACATTCTTTTCAAAGTACAGTGCTTAGAATTTGTCACAATACTTCAATTCTTTCTTGATATTCATTGAACAATGATTCCAACTTATCTTACCTCTGCCATTTAAAATATTAGTAATGTTTACTTGACCTTCCCACTTGCACTACTCTAGGTATAGGATATATTTCTTTGATATTTTGTCAAAACTCATTCTTTCAATGCATGAGATTGGCATGGATTAGGTTCAGATGACTTTTTGTATGTCAGTCATGGAAAGATTGCTTTTGGCTGATTCATTGGAAAAATGTATTTCTAATTTAACTTTTATCCTATAGGATTAAGAACAATATTCACTCCCCAACTCTTGACAGTCCAGTTTTACTTTTTTGAAAAAGACTTTAACCAGTTTTTTTTAGAAAAGGCTTGACCATTACAACCTGTAAAATATCTTAAAATATTTTGGGTATCGTACAGGACTAAGTATAATTCAATGTTAATACAAAAAAAAACTTTTCATAACAGTGCTTTATCCTGTACTTTTCCCATTTGTATTTAGCTAAATGTTAGTCAAGCTTTCATCCTTACAAATGTGAACTAGTAAAAAAGGGCTTGTGTGTATAAAAGTGATACTTTACGTTGCAGTAGGCTGACATGATAAGGAATACTACAATTTGTAATAAGTAATTAATAAATGGCTTCTACTCGAAAAATGCAATGTCATGCTCCTTTGGCCTGAAGCTACAGAGTCATCATGTAGAATTTTGTGTGACTCATTCCTTCATTAAGATTTTTTCTTCAGAACAGATGGAAGACTCTGATTTAAAACATGCACCTGTCCAACCCACACAAATGTGAATATCCAAAAAGCAGGTAATTTGAGTAATAAAGAGAAACTCTAGTTCATTTTCAAGATTAAATTTTGCAAGTGCTGATTCCTCAAACTAATTTTAAGCATTTTCCATGCTAATTCTTTTTTTCACAGTTTTAAATTTTCCAAAAGCATTTGTTTACACTTATTTAACTCAGTATGACTCCAAGTTATGTTTTCTTAAAATCATAGTGTACAGATTCAAAGTAGAACAATTGGTTCACAAAATTTTTATCTGACATATGAGTGACATCCTGCCCAGTGGAGCTGGTTGCTGAGTAATTAGCTCCTTGCGGCTGGTCTTGGGAGCAGATATTGCTGTTGGACTGTCTTCCTTACCATTGGATATGGAGACTTTGTGAAGGCACCTCTGATGGTATTTTCCCCAGAGGTTTGAGCTTTGTAATATTTACTTAGGTTGTTGAACTTTCTGAAACATATGGGAATGCAGCGCTGGGGAAAACCATGACCTTCATCTCAAATTTGTAATTTTAATCCTCAAGTCCTATTTTCCTCAGCCAAAAAGAGGGTTGGCACATTGGAGACGATGATGAATTTTATCTTCAGTCTTACTTTGTTTGGAATAGGTTCTCAAGATATGGAAAATGGTCGATGTTGTGATTCTTCTTAGTTTGCACCTAACTAATATGATAATATTTCCATGTTTACTTATGATTCTTCTTAGTTTGCACTTAGTTAATATAGTAATACTTCCTTCTCCACTATGACCCCAAATTCTTATGCATTTATACACAGTCTACCTCTTTTCTATTTCTGCATTCTGGTGCCCATTCTTCTGATATTTTCATTTAAACAATATTGTTGGGATTGAAGAAATCTTGTGATATATCATGTAAAACAAGAATACATCATGAGGTAGTGATCATGCTGGGCGGATTTTTGTTATTCTTTCCTTTTTGTGGTATCTTATGACACCACTGGGCTCTGTTTATAGCAATTACTTTAACGACAGAAAAAAATCGAATATGACAAAATTTTCAGGATGGCACCTTGTAATTAATTTCTGAAAATCAACAGGATCAATTCTTTTCATGATGAGAGTGAAACTCCAGTTGCTCAGTTCTACACCTTACAAGTCAGGTAGCTGAATGTGATGGATCACTTAAGTTCTGTATCTAACCAATTTGAAGAGATCAAGGGAACTCACTATTTTTGGAATAACTTCAAAATTGTTTTGTTTTATTATGGGAACCACCAGGAATTCTATTCAGAAAATGGAAATGTGCTGAGTTCTTCAGAATCTAGTAAAGTACAAGCGCAATTTTATTTCAAAGGGAGTAAAAGTTTGTGATCCTTTCACTTGCTGCTTAGTGCCATTTTAGAGCTTTCCCAATGCTCAAAGTTTGCTGCATGCTAACTGCATGAGTGCAGACAGCTTAAAGCTCCAGAGAGTACAGATCTCAGGCAACACAATCATTTTTACTTAGCAATCCATAAATCACTAGGCAACTTATACACAGAACATAGGGTGGAATTTTGCCCTCACTGGTTGGCATGGGCAATGGTGAGCAAGTTGGGAAAATATTCCAAAAAAGAAATATACAGATTCTCAATGTCAAGAAAACCTCTGTGATTTTCTCCTTAAGCTTCAAATGGTGACTACAGAATCTTATTTCCATACATTGTCTCCTTAGTAAATCCCAATTCATCTTAATTATATGACACTTCCAATTCCTTTCTCCTTCACCCAGAAACTAGATGGCACAAACCTCTGAAGTACATGTCAGAGCAGGTACCAGGTATCTGCAATTGCAGAAAGCTTGGCCTGGCCATCAACTCATCGTACCTTTACAACAGTGTCCCTGCATGCTCCACGGCAACCATCCTCCTTGACCCTTTATCCATGCTAATTGGCAGCAGCAAACCACCAGGCTCACTACATCATCATGGTTTGTCTTAGACCTACTCACACACCACTTCAGCCCTTTAACACTTGATGTTGGCACTCAAGGATACCTTCAATTTACATACTTCTGTCCAGGCCTTTGTGTGCAAGGACAAATGCACATGTTAAGCATCTGCACAAAGTGAATCTTAAGACTCTTAGCTTGCTTTCTTTGTGTTTGAGTCATTTTGGGAACATAGAACAGTGAATGACATGTCATTGTATGATACCGGTCTACGTTTATGTCACATCAGCAGCATGTGCCATAACATTACATGACCATAAGATATAGGAGCAGAATTAGGCCATTTGACCTATTGAGTCTGCTCTGCTATTTGATCATGACTAATATGTTTCTCAATCCCATTTTCGTGCTTTCCCCGTGTAATCCTCAATCCCCTTAACAATCATGAACCTATCTATTTTTGTCTTAAATACACTCAACGGCTTGGCCTCCATAGGCATCTGTGGCAATGAGTTCTACAGATTAACCATATTCAGACTGAAGAAATTCCTCCTCATCTCAGTTCTAACGGGTTGTCCCTTCACTCTGAGGCTGTGCCTTTGGGTCCTTGTCTCTCCTACTGGTAGAAACATCTCCACATCTGCTCTGTCCAGGTCTGTTAGTTTATGTAGCAAATACACTGCACATACTGCAAGCCTCTGGCCAGGACAGAAAGCCATTTGAATGTGGTCCTTACTTTGGTCAACAGGGGCTACAGTCAATCAAGGGTTACCACCCCATTAGGTTAAGGAGCTTGTCTGATTGCATAATGAGAGTCGGCTATTTTTAGTATGGTGCTTGGACGTACCAGAGTCTGGAATCCATGCTCTCTGGGGATTAAACCAGAGTCATTCCTGCTGGGCAAGTGTATCCATTCTGGGAGCTACCCAAGGTTAGTTAGAATACTGGGAATACATCAGTCCGGGGGCTGGGTCATGCTCTGCTGGGGTCGTCATGCTAAGTCAGTCCAGGGCATGGGCTGCAATCAGTCCACAATCATGTGCTAGAAGGTGGGGTTACAATGGTTAGCCACTTTATTCAGACATTGCAGATACAATAGGCTGCATGACCTCTTTCATTATTATAATTTTCCTGTCTTCCTATGGTCCTAAAACTTGTACTAAAAAGGACTGGGTGGTTATCCCTTATAAATGGTCACAGATGCACTTCATCTTTATAACAACAGCTCATTTGAAGGAGCAACTGAAGACCTCTGTGGCATCTCCCAATCCTTGAATCATAACTTTTTTCAGGAAAGTAACATGTCATTTTCTCCAAATCATAGCTGTTCATGTCCTTCCTCCATGAAGAGGTGAGTCAAGCAGCTCAGGGAGTGTGATTCTCCATACAATTGCTGGCTCCCCCCACAGGCTGACTATGAGAGAATGCATCCACATTGCTTTGAGAGCATCCTACCACCAACCAGCAGAGTACATCAACAGAAAAGTTCTCCTTTTCACCAATGTTCAAACTATTTGTGACCATCAATGCCAAACCTCAGACATCTGTGCCAGATATCCTGGGAGCATCTCATGACTTATCTTATTAGAGAAATCACAGGTTCATGCCTCATTCTGATAGATAGAATGATCCTTCTTTCTCAGAAATGTGTAGAATCATCACTGAATCCATGCTGTCGCTCTCAAGATTGGTATAAATGTAGAATGATGTGTGCAAATTATGCCTTATACAACCCTTGCAAATTGCATTCAGTTTCAATGTTGTCCACATCAAAGTGCAATGCCTTGACTGTAATACCCACTATTGAAGGATTCACAATGTCTGAGCATTCTGAAGTCAAAGAGTCAGTTGTTTGATATGGACAATGTTTGGTTGTTACAAATTATTTCATTCTTGCTCATATCTCACAGGTTAAGCAATTCCAACAATGAAAACACACTACAGCAGAAATTATAAGAGTGCAATAAATATATATTTATAAAAATGCAATGTCATTTACAATTATATGTCCCAGTATGCCACCTATCTGCCCTATGATATTTTTCTTTTTCTCCCTTCCACAATGTCTAAGTGATATTCTGCCTTCCATAGTTGTGGTCAAGGAAGCTTGCTCCATGGTTGGCCTATGAGACTTGGCTGATTGTTGTTGGAGATGTTTGGACCTAAAGGGCCCAGGCCTGCTGAGAGTTTCATACCCAGATAAGCTCACCCTCAATCGTTTCATCTTCTGCAGGCTTTGTAATCACAAACAGAGGAGGCAGGGGGGTGCAGGGTCCAGGCACCTCTACCTTGTCTAGAGGAACAGCTTCTGGAAATCCAGTTTTTGGCTTCTCCTCCCTGCAGTTACCTGTTGACACCATCCAGCTTCTGTGAGAAGAAGGGGTCCCAGAATTAGACCGGGGTTACTTGTCTTTTGTCTGGGTTTATTGGGTGCTTGCTGTCCAGCAGTCCTGTCAGGGCCAGACACCTGGACAATTCTTCAAATCGTTATGGACATATATTAGCAATGTGCTCACCAGATTGTGCTCCTGACCCTTACTTTACTCAGAGAGTAGTAAGGGCATGGAATGCCTTGCCTGCAGCAGTTGTAGACTCACCAACTTTAAGGGCATTTAAATTGTCGTTGGATAAACATATGGATGATAATGGAATAGTGTCGGCTAGATGGGCTTCAGATTGGTTTCACAGGTCGGCGCAACATCGAGGGCTGAAGGGCCTGTACTGCGCTGTAATGTTCTATGTTCTATGTTACCTTCGTCGGGTACCCACTGAAGGTGAAAGTCTCTGAGCTTGTGATGGGTGAAGGTGAAAAACTTGCTGGTATTCCTATGAGAGTTCAGTGGTTTCCTGCTCAGAAGTGGGGGTAGAGTTATGTTCTCCAGTAGTGGCATCTTTCTGACAAATGTTTGTTGTGTGTCACTAGCACTTATAATAAGAGAAGGGAGAGAATTAGTTGTGTAAGAAGCATAAAAGCTTGTGCAGTTTAAGAATGTGTTAATAGTAGTTTTAAGAGGAGAAAGCATAATACGGTAAAATGAAGCTCTTTGCATTGGTTAGCATAGGTATCTCTATTCCCATTTGTGCAACCCACTCTTCCTAGGCTAGTTTGAGAATTTCCTCCTTATAGGGAATGAGGCGTTTGATGTTCACCACTGATGAGAACATGATGCATGCAACAGTGAGATCTCTACGATTTATGATTCTATAGTCCATGAGCTTTTTCGAGGTGAATGCACAGTGGCAGAGTTAGAGAGAGTGGTGGCCCTGTGAGTCAGAACTAGCAAACAAAAAATGATGGCGCTTCACCTTGAAAGTGTAGAAGATTTCTGCTGGTAGTTCCTTTTAACCCAGGGAAACGTGCTAACCTGAACCATCATCTGGGTCTAGGCTGTCTGTGTCTGGTGATGTGGCCTCCTATGCTGGTCAGCAGGAGAAAGGATAGCCCTCTTCTCCAATATCCAGCACATTAGTACCTCCAGATCCCTGTCTGCGAAGTAGGAAACAAGTTTTGCTTTCTGGGAAATGTCCTCAGAGATAAAAGTGAAGGAGCCGAGTGTGAGGAGCAGTTCCTCGCTTGTAGCACATGAAGTGGGTGTGCAGTTGTACTTTAAATAAGACCCTAGCAGTTCAACACCAAAAGGTTTCTATAGTGACGAGCATCTCCTCCAGCATGATATCATGAGTAAGGTACCCACAAGTCAGGTTATGTTATTAATAAGATAAAGAGCGGAAGATTGTATGAGAAATGATGCTCCAAGCCATGGCAGATCAAGACCATAAATCTCAAATCCTTCAACTGAAAATGGGAATATTCCACCATACTAAAGGGTTTCCTGTGGTAGCACAAGTAGTCAGTGAGAATACCTTTGCTCTCTTATCATTCTTTATTAATTGCATCCCCTGGTTTCTCCTTTCTCCTCTCTTTTCACTCTCTTTTCTTCATTCCATTTCCTTACCTCTCATTCTCTTTCATTTTCTCTCCCTGTCTGCATTTTATTCATCTACTTTTTCTGCTGTTATTTTTAAATTGATATTACTTCAATGGATGAAATGACACAGAAACAATAACATCTGAGGTTGTCCAGACAGTTCTGGCCTATAGGTTTGCAGGTTGGGAATCCTTTTTGGGCAGCATTTCATGTGTTATTGAAGAAACCCAGGCTGAAGGACTTAACTGGGCTGGGAAATTATAGGCTTTAAGGAAAAAGGCAAGTTGGCATTTTGCAGAGTTAAAATCTGGCCAATTCTTTAGTCAAAAATGCCCTTTTGAATGCAACAATAATGTGCAAAAGGGAGAGTAGTGATTGTATTCACCAGGACTAAGGTTTATAGATGGGAATTGTGCATCATGTTGGTTACAGTGAGTCAGTCTGTGCAATTTAGGTTAACAAGAGTGGTATTGTAAAGTATAACGGGAAAAGTATAAGAGACGAAATGTTATACATCTAAGCATAGCTTGCTGAAGACATTTGGTTAATTTAGCATTTTTAGGATGGGTGGAACTTAACATTTATTGATGTAGTTTTGGAAGTAGAATGGAAAGTGAACTGCCTGCTCCATCCTGCCCCTGAAAAACTCAAATCATTCATTCAACTGCAGAAGGCAAATTACCAGTTCCCTGATGAAAGGGCAACCAACTTTTAATACGAGCATGGCTTCATGGCTAATTCAAAGTCCATGCCATAATATCATTCAGCAAAAAGGTTATGGTGTGGGTAGGAAACTGATACCATAATATTTAATTTTATCTTGGAAATTCTATAAAAATCTGATTAGTTTTGTTTCTCTTGGTCCTAAATTGTAATGGACAGGCTTCAGCAACAAGCTGAACATTCAATATTACTGTTTTAACAGTTTCATACTCTTCACATTATTCTTCTGATAAACTAATGCACACATTCTCTTGCTGAACCTATTAAATACTCTGTAACATTAATGCCTGATCATCTCTTGGCCACTTTACATTCACAGTTAACTTTTTAAATTATGTGAAATAGTTTTTCAGTTTCATCCTCAGTCAAATTCTTCATTGGAATCAGAACCAGCCTCTAAGGTATTCTCTCTTCATTTCTCCTGTCACATTGTCTCATTTTCCACTCTGTTTTTGGAGTTCAAGATTTTACAATTCCATTTCTCTTTCCATTGCTTTTTCTTTTCCTTTCTTCTGTCTTCACATTTTTCTTTGCTTTCTTCCTCCTCCCTTGCTAATTCAAACTATCTCATTTCCAGTTCTGTTTTCCTTACTTCTCCCACTCTGTCCATTGCTTTTTCTCTGTTTAATCCCTATCTTTTCCATTTCTCTTTTCTTTCTGATCCTTTTTCTTTCATTTATAACTGAATATTAATCAATTTGAGCAGTGACATGTCAATTTCAGATTTCCCTCTTAGAACTCTACATGGCAGGTAATTATTTCTAACACCTTACTCACATGAGATCTTGCTTTAATTTCTATCAGCACCTATCTACTAAGTGTAACTTTAGTCAAAGTTTTCAAATAACCTACTATTATATCTCTACATCCAGAAAAGTATTGGCAATAGTCACAGCCATTTGGATTTGTTTGATTTATTATTGTCTCATGTATCTAGGTACAGTGAAAAGTTTTGTTTTGCGTGCACGAAAGGCAGATCATAACATGCAAAGATCATAGGGTAATTGAACAGATTGAGGAATACAAAGTTACAGCTGCAAAGAAGGTGCACAAAAAGCAAAGTCAACATTAAATTTGAAATTTGAGAGGTCCATTCAGAAGTTTAATAACATCAGGGAAGAAGCTGTTCTTGAACCTGATGGCACATGTGCTTAATATTTTGTATCTTATGCCTGACGAAAGAGGTTGGAAGAGATTATAACCAGGGTGGGGGAGTGGTCTTTGATGATGTTGGTTGCCTTTCTGAGGCAATGAGAAGTGTAGATGGAGTCAATGGATATAAGGTTGGCTTCTGTAATGGACTGAACTGTGTTCAGAACTTTCTATAGTTTCTAATGGTCCTAGGCTGAGCAGTTGTTGTACCAAATGATGATGCATCCAAATAAAATGCTTTTGATGGTGCATCTATAAAAGTGGTTGAGGGTCCTTATGGACATGCCAAATTTCCTTAGCTACCTGATGAAAAGAGGCCTTTGTGCCTTTTTGACTATGGCATCAACGTGGGTGGTCTAAGATAGATTTTGGTGATCATCACTCCTAGGACCTTGATGTTCCCGACCATCTTCACCTCAACTCCATTAATGTAGATAGGGGCTTGCCCTCCTCCTTTCCTCCTGAAGCCGAAGATTAGCTGTTTAGCTTTGCTGACGTTGAGGGAGAGGTTATCTTTGCACCATGCCACTGCCACTCTATCTCTTTTCTGTATTCTGTCTCATTACTGTTTGATGTCTGGCCTACAATGGTGGTGTTGTCAGTGAACTTGTAGATGGAATTCAGGGGAAATTTGAGCACATTTTGAAAGTCTAGTCATAGAAACATTGAAACTAGGAGCAAGCGTAGGCTACTCAGCCCGTCAAGCCTGCTACAACATTCAACATGATTATGACGTATCCTCCATCTCAACACTATGCTCTTGTTCTCTTTCTGTACCCCTTCATACTTCTAGCCTCTGAAAATATTTATGTTTCTTAAACATATTCAGTTATTTGGTCTCTGCAGCTTTCTGCAGTAGAGAATTCAACAGGCTTGCCACGCTCTGAATGGAGACATTTCTCCTTATCACAGTATGAAGTAATCTAACTCACATTCAGAGAATGTGATCCTTTGCTCTGGATCCTCAATCAGAAGAAACATCATCCCTGCATACAGTCAGTCCAGCCCTGTCAAAATTTAATATATTTCAATGAGATTCCCTCTCATTCTTCTGAACTCCAATAATATAGGCCCAGTCAAACCAATTTTTCTTCATATGACAAACCTACCATCCCAGGAACCAGACTGGTGAACCTTTGCTGAATCCCTCCAGAGCAAGTATCTTTTCTTTGGCAAGGAGACCAAAACTGCACACAATGAACATGTAGTAAAACTTCCTTGGTCCTGTGCATAAATCCTTTCCAATGAACATCAATGAATCATGTGCCTTCTTGACTGTTGCTACAAGTATGTGCTTGCTTTCAGTGGCCTATGGACAAGGGCCCAGTTTCCTTTGTGCATCAACATTTTCCAATCTATCAACATTTAAATAATACACTGCCATTCTGTTTTTATTACCAAAGTGGACAACTTCACACTTATCCACATTATACTCTATCTGCCATGCATTTGCCCACTCACTGAATTTGCCTTAATTACCTTGAATCTTCTTTATATCCTCCTTGCCACTCACAGTCCCAACTAGTTTATGTCATCAGCATTATTACGTTTAATTGCCTCCTCCACATTGTAGAAAGCTCGAGCCCAAGTACTAATTCCTGTAGTACCCCATTTATCACCACTTTTCACTCTGACAAGACCTATTTATTGCTACTCTCAGTCTCCATTGCTGACCAATTCTTAAGCCATATTATCCCCAATACCATGCACATTAATATTGCACTCCAACCACTTAGGTATGACTTTATGAAAAGCATTCTGAAAATCAAAATAAATCACATCCCTGCTTCTCTCTCAACTATGCCACTATTTACGTCATCAAAATACTCCAATAGGTTTGTCAAACATGATTTCCCTTTCATAAATCAGCATTAACTCTGTGTAATAGAGTTAATATTTTTAAAGTGTTCTGTTATCACATCTTTTATAACAAATGCTAACATTTTTCCTGGCTAAAGTAATGCTAGATAAACCCATTGGCAATTTGCTGGGTTTTCATTCTCACTCATTTTTAGGCCACATTGGCCACCCTCCTGTCTGTCAGGACTGTTCCAGCATCTGCAGAACTTTGGGTGAATAGATTAGAATCCCTACAGTGTGGAAACAGGCCCTTCAGCCCAACAAGTCCATACTGACTCTTGGAGCATCCCACCCAGACCCATCCCCCTAATCTACAGGCCCCTGAACACTATGGGCAATTTAGCTTAGCCAATCCACCTAACCTGCACATCTTTGGTCTGTGGGAGGAAACTGGAGTACCCAGAGGAAACCCACGCAGACACAGGGAGAATGTGCAAACTCCACACAGACAGTCGCCTGAGGGTGGAATTGAACCCAGGTCTCTGGTGCTGTGAGGCAGCAGTGCTAACCAGTGAGCCACCATGCCACCCATAATAAATAAAATGTGAAATAAAGATTCAGCTCTCCTTCCCAGAAATATCCTTTACAGGCATTCAATCCCAGTGAAGTATTTCACCTGTCTTCATTCATTAACTTCTTATTCAACTGACAAGGTCACAAGAGTTTTCTTTTGACAAATTCTGCACATTCACAAATGTGATTCTCTCCCTAAGATGCACAGTATCAGGCTAACACACTGACAATTCTCATTGAACACTAAGAAAAAAATCATTGTGTTTTCCATTTACTTTGACTACAATGAGGCTGATAAACAGCATATTTGCTGGTGTGGATCTTTTCTTCTGAACTGAATCTGCTCATGGGCTCTTTTTCTATGTTGTAAAAGCTCAACCTTGCAAACTTTTCAACAATTATTTCACCAGTTAGCATGTGTAGACATATAGCTTGAGTCACATGATTTCTTGGAAATGCTACACAAAGAAAAAAGAACAAAGAACGATGCAGTGTAGGAACAGGCCCTTTGGCCCTTCAAGCCTGTATCAACACATTTTGCCCTTCCATCCTGTCTTCAGTAACAGGATCTGTATTCCTCTATTCCCTTCCTATTCATGTATTTGTCCAGGTGCTTTTTGAATGCTGCTATTTTGTCTGCTTCCACCACCTCCTCTGGCAGTGTGTTCTAGGCACTCACCATCCTTTTTGTGAAAAACTTGCCTGGCACGTCTCTATTAAACATCCATCACCACATTGCCACCCCCCCAAATGCACCTTGAACCTGTGTCCCCTCGTAATTGACCCCTCCACCCGGGGAAAAAGTCTCACACTTTCCAGTTTACCCATCCTATTCACAGTCTCATAAACATCCGTCAGGATGCCCCTCGCCTTCTGCTTTCAAGTGAAAACAAACACAATCTGTCCAACCTTCTTTCATAGCTAAAATCCCGCCAACAGAAAGCATCCTGGTAAATCTTCTCTGTATCCCCTCCAAAGCATTCACATCCTTCTGGTAGAGTGGTAACTGTATGCGATATTCCAAGTGTAGCCTAACTAAAGTTCTATAAAGCTACGGCATAACTTGCTAATCCTTATGCTCAATGCCCTTTCCAATGCAGGTAAGCATGCTGTTGGTCGTTTTTACTATCTCATCTACCCCGCACTGCCACCTTCTGTGACCCGAGGACCTGCACACTCAGATCTCCTTGCATTTCAATACTCCGAAAGAGTTCTGCCATTCACTGTATAATTTCCACCCATACCTGACATTCCAAAGTGCATCACCTCACATTTGCCCAGATTAAACTTCATCTGCCATTTTTCTGCCCATGCCTCCAAATGATCTGTATCCTGCTGTATTCTTTGACAATCCTTCTCACTATTCGCAACTTGACCAATTTCCGTATTGTCCACAAGCTTACTAATTAGACCAGCCACGTTTTCCTCCAAGTCATTTATGCAGACCATGAACAACAGAGGTCCCCACACTGATCTCTATGGAACATAACTAGTTACAACCCTCCATTCCGAAAAGTATCCTTCCACTGTTACACTCTGTCTCCTGTGACTAAGCCAGTTCAGCGTGCATTCTGCCAGCTCATCCATGATACCATGTGACATCATCTTTTGTACTTGTCTGCCAAATGGGACTTTGTCAAAGGCTTTATTGAAGCCCATATAGAGAACATCAACTCCTTTTCCCTCATCAATCATCTTCATCATCTCCTCAAAAAACTTGATCAAATTAACGAGGCATGACCTCCCCCCTACAAAACCATACTGTCTATCATTAATAAGTCCATTTGCTTATAAATGCATTCAGATTTTGTATCCGAGAATCCTTTCCAATAATTTTCCTATCAGTGACATGAGGCTCACAGGCCTGCAATTTCCTGGTTTACCCTGATCCCTTCTTAAACAATGGGACTACTTTGGCTATTCCTCAGTCCTCTGGGACCTCACCTGTGGCCAAAGAGGAGAGAAAGATGTCTGTCAATGCTCCAGCAATTCATTCTCATGCCTCCCGCAATATGCTAGGATAGATCCCATCAGGACCTGAGGACTTATCTACTTTAATACTTTTAAGACACTCAACGCCTCTTCCTTTTTCATAGCAACTTGGCTTAGAAATTCAATACTCCCTTCCCTGAGATCATCCTCTACCAATTCCTTCTCCTTGGTGAATACTGACACAGAGTATTCGTTTAGGAACTGCTTTTACTTTATGTTAGAAAAATGACTTTTTTTTTAAAACAAACCTCCACAATCGTAAAGCACAAAAACCCACTACCTCTACTTAAGAACTGAAGTTCACAAATGTAGTAAACTTTGTTTTAACTAGCACCTTATGACCTGGCTGTCTTGATAAACTGGGAAAAATTATATATTTTAAACATCATAAAGTTTACTGTGTCATTCTGTCTAATTATTTAATTTTTAAAAAAATTTACCACCATGTAAATATACTTGTTGAATTGAATGGCCCACAAAATATCAACAGTTGATTCAATTTTGAGCCAAATCCTCCTCAAATAATATCCGAGCAGTCAGTTGAGGGTGCGAGTAAGTTTTATTTAGGTCAAAATTGCATTATTATTTAATTGATTTATGCTGTAAATAAAGTATAAAAGTGATGTGTATACCGCCTGCATTATGTTTCTATTACTTAGTGTATGTCTTTGCAGTGATTATGTGGACCTATTATCTGGAATATTTGATCAGCCGACACATTCCTGGCCCATTAGGTGTCGGTTAATAAAAAGTTTGCTGCAGTAATAATCTAATATAAACATTTATCACACTTACCTTCCCTAATTTCTGAGACTGTTGTGAAAATGTTGCATTCTTGATTCAATGTCATCACTCTGCATTTTATATTTACGTGAGGTGGGTTGCTGCCCACCTGATTTGCAGCTACATAATTCAGCCCTACATCGTAGTTAAAGATGTGATTTACAAAACGCATAGATTTTGCAAGGCCTCATACTACTGTAACACTGACAAATCACTGTCATTCACTTCAGCATACCATTGAAACTATGCTATGTATAGTACTTAGTAAAATTTGCTATATGCTTGATAAATTGCATTCAATTATTGATTTTCTTTTGGTGAAATTTGACTTAAGTAAGCAGTTGTATAAGCTTTTGAAGACCTAGACCCTAGTCAGTCTTACTTCTGTCTTTACTATTTTGGTGGGGGACAAAGTTTAGACACTTAATAAGTGCACTCCACCCATGAAGTTGGATACTTTGGTATTGATTTGCATCTGCATATGTTGCTTAATTGAATTTCTCAACACTGATAATTTTACAGGCATTTTGATTTCAAAGACTGATATCATATTCTAATCCCACAGTTTCTGCTGCTTTTTTGCTGATGCAAATCTCAGTAATTGTACTCCATCATTTTAAATCTGAATAATGTAACAAAAACACAAAGATGATGTGTTGTGATCCATGGATATACATGAATATCAGGATGTACATAAACTAAAATTTAAGATGCCAGTGATCTTATTTTTAAATCAAACTTCTTTCATTCTTCTTCAGAAATTTGCCATTTACTATTGTCTAATTTTATGCATTCAGAATACTCCTTGTTACAGAGAACTCACGCACTGGGGAATGATAATGGAAGATACCATGTAGGAAATTATCTACTTTTGGAAACATAAACAATGACAAACGAATAAATTCTGTCGTGTTCATAATTTAATGACACCTAATAGGAATGGCTTCTGTTCCTGTTATCAACTTTATGAAATTAAAGCTTAAAAGATGAATTGTACATTGTAAATTCTGAGAGAGCACTTGAAGCTCTTTACTCAAACGAGGGATTCCCTCTTGCTTTGAGAACACTGTGTAAGGAGGCACAACACAATCCTCCAGATACACTGATTCAGGGTAATTTCTAAGATGGGGATGGATTTTGCCGCCTGACTGACCAAAACTTCCACCAGTTAGAATGTTAGGTCCCTATTGACTTATGAATGCATGGCTGGGAGAGTAGTAGATGGAGAAGGGGGGACTGCAGTAATTGTTTCAAGGCCTGTTGAGATTTCTGTTTTGATAGAAGGGAAAAATCCCATGCTGACGGCAGAAACTCCTACAGCAATAAAGGAAATAGTCTTTACACTTCCTTGAACAACACTCCACTTCATTGCACCACAGCTTGTTTGTTACACCTCTAGCAGGTTAGATCAATTTTTGAGGAGAAAAGTTATTTATTTATTGACCTCTTGATGATAGTTCCAGTATTTAGAATGCAATGCAAGATTTACCACTTCTCCTGTTTCTATTCATCACTAAGTTTAGTCATTATTCTATTTTCAAACTAGCATTAACCCCCGTCACTTTAAGTGCATATTGCTGCACATTTCCTTATTTAGAAAAAAGAACTAGAAGATATATTTTACTATTTTGTTATGATTACTTAGAACTATGCAACAATGACAGGTCTTCAGCGTTAATGTCGTAGAACAGAACAATGGTCAACTGATTGATCGTGGTAGACATTGGTCTTCATTTTACAAATGCAGGTTACTGTTGAGAACACAATGAAAATTATACATGACATTGGTACAGAAATTAAGAAATGAGATACAAAACCATCAAAATATGTAAAACTACTTAGATTTTGGAAAAGAGAGGAAGAAACTATCTCAAAAGACAATCACATTTTTATTCACAATTCAAATAATGCTATGAGGCATTAACTTGAAATTCACTGATAAATTTTGCGTATAGGCTTCACATCATTGCAGATTTCACTGCTAGTGACAATCCAAAGAATTAACCAATTAATCATAGACACATGAAAAAAACAGAATAAATATCCACTTAAACTTTAAGTGTACTTGCAATGTATGGTGTTATGACTCCTTTAATAACTGATAAGAGGTATTTGAATTCCCAACGAACAAGTGAAAGGAATTCCACAACAAGATTTCATATTTTAAGTCTTTTAATGTAGGAACAAACAAAAAGCACCGGTGGCTGAATATTAAAATGAAACAAAGAACTGTGGATGCTGGAAATCTCTGATTAGCTCTGGTTCTCTCTCCACTGATGCTGCCAGGTCTGTTGAGTTTCACCAGTGTTTTTTGTTTCCTTAACCAATAAATATTACTTAGGAGGCAACTGGTACTCTAAACTATGGAAAAGATAATACTTATTGATATTTTAATGTGACTGTTAACTCCACACTGCAGAATAGGCATTATTGCACTCTTGCTATAGGAATCAATTCACAGATATTCCCAGTTACATCTGTCCATTTTATCAAGTCAGAAGACTGAGTGAGTTTTTAAAGCATTTCCAAACAAACTACCAGCAGTAAAGCCCACTTTGGCAATTTTACTTCCCAGCTTCACCAAGGCAAATATGTCAAGTTCTTTAGACCGCTATCTGCTGTATCTCTTTCACCAAAGAACTTCCTTTCTCTTGTGTACTACCTGATAGCTCGCTGAGGCTTAAGCTTTGCTGACCACACCAGTTACAGTATTTTACCTGTCAGTGATATATCTTTTCATCTTTTGCGCAACAAAGACCAAAGTACTGTCTACAGTTTGACCACCTGCTGTTGCTTCTTTTCTCTGCTGTGAACATTTTACACCCTGCTCCCAATAAGTCACAACCCAATTCTGCTCCTATTTCTTATGGTCTTATGGTTTTCAGGAAAAGTGGGCATAATTTATGATCAGTTTCTGCCTGGTGTCTTGGAGGCAGGCACTGTGGAAGCGTTGTACTTGATCATTCGAAAGAATGTAGTATTCAACTGAGCACAATTTGTGCTGTTGGCTGGCTAAGCACTTAAAAGAGAACGCAGCAGCATACATGGCTACCATGTGTTGAAACTGACTTGCATACCTTAAAACACCATAAGTCTCCGAAGGGGAACAGTCTGTTTGAAATTTACACTGAGGATAGAGTTTCTGCTCTCTTGGCATAAAGTTGGGCCTTAGCTCGATTGAGCCATGACTTCACCTCCCATTTGGAGAGGAAATCCAGCCTCTGAGAGAAGCAAAGCTGGCAGCTTTCCAATCCTGATAGTGACTCATGGGACTGCATTATTATGGCTTCAGAAGAAGGTCATTCAGCCCGTCAAGTCAATGCTCTTATTTATTCAAGGGATGTCAGTGATGCTGGCTCGGCCTGTATTTTTTCCCAATTTTTATTTGCTCTTGAGAAAGTAATGGTGCACTGCCTTCTTGAACTGCTTAAACCCACAGTGCTGTTAGGAAGGGAGTGCCAGGATTTTGACCTCACGAAAGAGAAGTTAATATATTTCCAAATTCAAATGGTATGTGCCTTGTAAGGGATTTTGGAGCTGGTGATGTTCCCATGCACTACTGCCCTTGAAGTCATGACTTTGGAAGTTGCTGTCAAAGGGCAACTCATTTAGTTTCAGATACTCCCTCCTTCCCTGTGTCTCTATTTCCTTCAAATGTCCATCGAATTTCTTTTGGAGGTCATTGTTCCTTCTCCTTGTCTATCTTAACTAAACTTGTCATAATCTTGGTCGCCTCCATCCAATCTTCCCTCAATCTTATTTGCTTCAAGGAGAACAACTAAAGTGGAGGTGAAGTCATGCCTCAAGCTAACTAATCCAATTTTATGCCAAAAGAGTAGAAACTCTATCTTCAGTGTAAATTTCAACCCAGACTGTTCCTCTTTGGAGACTTATGGTGTTTTAAGTAGTGCAAGTCATTTGCAACACTTGGTAGTCATGTATACTCAGAGATAGCAAGAACTGTCGATGCTGGAGTCAGAGACAACACAGTATGGAGCCAGAGGAACACAGCAGGCCAGGTGGCATCAGAGGAGCAGGAAAGTTAACGTTTCAAGTTGGGATCTTTTTTCAGAAAAAAGTCATGTGTGCTGCTGCGTTCCCTGTTAATTGCTCAGTCAGCCAACAAACTAACCTTATAGTTAAAATCCCACGTGACTTGCACAATTCTGGTAAATCTCCTCTGTACCCTCCAAAAAACTCTCACATCTTACCAAAAGTATGGTAACCTATGTTTGACTAGTGATTGTATAGAGCAATCAGTAGAGCAATACAAATCATTTGCCATCTCTCATGCCTGTGAGCAATGCAAGCAATTCACTCTACTCAGTTGATCCTTTCAAAACCACCATGACACTTTAAACTATCTATGCTCTAGCCCTTTCACTCCTCACGACCTTCCATGTCACTGCCAACCTTCCTTTCAATTTAGCATGTTGTGAATTTCTCAATTCCCAGGTCACTGCCCATCACAAAGGGACTTGAGGCTAATTGTTCATGAAACACATAAAGCTAGTACACAGGTGCAGCAGGTAATCAGGAAGGCTAATGGAATGTTATTTCAAAAGGGAGTTGGAGTAAAACAGTTGGGCAGTCTTACTGCAACGGTACAATATGCTAGTGAGACCACATCTGGAGTACTGTGAACAGTTTTGGACTCTTTATTTGAACTTAATTGGAGGTAGTTCGGAGAAGGTTCTCTAGGATGATTGCTAGTGTGGGGGGATTGTTGTATGAGCAAAAATTAAACAGGTTGGCACACTACTCATTGGTGTTGAGAAGAATGAGAGGTGATCTCATTGAAATGTATAGGATTCTGAAGAGGCTTGACAGGGTAAATGTTGAGAGGATGCTTCCTCTCATGGAAGAGTCTTGGACTAGAACGCATAGCCTCACAGCAAGAAAAAGCATTTTAAGTACAGAATAGCATTTCACAATGCTTTAAAGTATCTTGGCAATCAATATTTCAAAGTAAATGTTTTCAGCTCACTCTTCTCATGCCCTTTCTGAAAGCTTCTGTTTAATTTTCCTCTCAAAAATTCAGGGTTAATTAATCAAGCACTGTTGCCATGACGTAACTGGAAAGAGTGCACTGATAGGTCCACCCAACAAGTCATCACAAAAAGCATATATTACCAATTAGAACAATGAGATGATCAATTTGCTTGACTGACTGACATTTAGGATCAAAATCAATTCACACTAGGTTTTATTATTAACAGAAAATAACGAAGAAAGCAAAAATTACAGATCGATTACTATGTCACTTAAACTATATTACTTTAAAACCTCAAATCTACAGAAGTTTCATGTTTAAGGTGGATAAAAGAAACACCATTTGACATAGATATTATGAAATAAACATATTGACAGGTAACAGAATTCTGAAGATTAAAAGTTCAGATCACATTGGTGGTTAAATTGTCATTTTTTTGTTTGCGACGATAACATACTATTGTCATAATGTTGTTCATATTTTACTTCAAGAGTTGATCTGACAGACCTAAGTCTTTTCTTTTTAGAATTATCTCTTTTCAGCTTTCATAAATTTTCCGTCTTTTCACTCATACAGAGAGAGTAGAAGAGGGAGAGGGAAATATGTTCGGTTCACAGACTCTGGATATCTCTGGTTGCCCTGGACTTACAACTTGCAATTCAATCAGTTGCAGGGCAGTCATCAGGCTGACTTTCCACAACTCAAAGACTGTTGGTGGCACTCAGTCTCAAAGTAATGATCTCACTGCTTCAAAAAGTAAAACTGTCTTTCACAGTTAAAATATGTACCATTTGATTTTTCAAATTTGCAAATCTTTACTAGTATTTTGGCTCTGCGACAGTCCAACTTCCATTTCAGTTGGTAAGTGCACCTATCCACTCATTCATTCTCCTTCCCCCTCCCTCATCCCCACTTCTGATTGCATTCTCTCGATATTCTCATTGGCTGGTAGTGATGATTGTTGATGCAGTAGTCAGTCTAAGGATGTATTTCTGACTAATCTCTTCAAATTTAATATGGCAGATTCAATTTTGAATGTTGAAGTTTCCTAGGTTATATTATTATCCTCCATGAGAATTTCTTCCCTGATTTGTGGAATTGAAATCTTTTCAGTTAATTGGTCATGAAACAGTTTATTAGCACATGTCCCAAGTTTACTTGTCGAAGTCAATTACCACACTGCTGTCACATATTGTTTAATGGGATCACCTTTTTTTTTGAGAGGACTTACCTGCATATCTAATATAATGTTTTCTCCTGTGATTAGGCCGAGTGTTCACTGGCCTTTTGTTCTGAGACAATGTATCACCTTCTCTGGATATCTGCTACATCTGGACTGTTCATCCCTGTAGTGAGGAAGTAGATCCTCAATGCTGAATTCTATTGATCGCATGGAATGGCAAGATTTGTTTGGATGTTAGGAACATAGACTTAGAAGTAGGAGTTAGCCACTTGGCCTTTCGAAGCTACTCAACTGATTATTAATATCATGGCTGATCTGACTGCAGTCTCCACTTTACCTTCTTGTCTGTCCTTTATAACCATTGACTTCCTTGTTTATCAAAATTCTATCGAACTCAGTGGCAAATTCAATGATAGACTGGTTAGTAAGGTTAGATCACCTGGAATACAGGGAGAACTAGCCATTTGGATACAGAACAGGTTCAAAGGTAGAAGACAGAGGGTGGTGGCGGAGGGTCGCTTTTCAGACTGTAGGCCTGCAACCAGCAGTGTGCCTCAAGGATCAGAGTTGGGTCAACTGCTTTTTGTCATTTATATAAATGATTTGGATGTGAACACAAGAGGTATGGTTAGTAAGTTCGCAGAGGATGCCAAAATTGGAGGTGTAGTGTATAACGAAGAAGGTTACCACAGAGAGCAACGGGACCTTGATCAGAGGGCCAATGGGCCAAGGAGTGGCAGGTGGAGCTTAATTTAGGTAAATATGAGGTGCTGCATTTTGGAAAGGCAAATCAGGACAGAACTTATACACTTAATGGCCATGTCCTGGGGAGTGCTACTGTACAAAGAGACCTTGGAATGTAGGTTCATAGTTCCTTGAAAGTGGAGTTGCAGGTTGACAGGATAGTGAAGAAGGCACTTGGTACGCTTGCCTATATTGGTCAGTGTATTGTGTACAGGAGTTGGGAGATCATGTTGTGGCTGGACAGGACACTTTTCGAATACTGCGTGCTTTAGGGATGGAAATTTCCATCCTTACCTGATCTGGCCTATATGTGACTCCAGACCTACAGCAATGTGGTTCACTGTTAACTGCCCTCTAGGCAATTACGGATAGGCAATAAATGCTGGCTTGTGAATGAATAAAGAAAAAAATAATTCTGGTCTCTTTGCCAGAGGAAAGATGTGAAACTTAAAAGGGTTCAGAAAAGTTTTACAAGGATGTTGTCAGGGTTAGAGGGTTTGAGCAATAGGGAGAGGCTGAATAGGCTGGGGCTATTTTCCCTGGAGCGTCAGATGCTGAGGGCTGTTCTTGTGGAGGTGTATAAAGTCATGAAGGGCATGGATAGGGTGACTAACCAAGGACTTATCCCTGGAGTAGGGGAGTCCAAAACTACAGGGTTTAGATTTAAGTTGAGGGGGAAGAATTTAAAAGGGATGTAAAGGGCAACTTTTTCACATAGAGGGTAGTGCGTGTATGGAATGAGCTGTCAGTAGAATTGTTGGAGGCTGGTACAATTGCAACATTTAAAAGGCATCTTGATGGGTATACGAAAAGGAGGCATTTAGGTGGATATGGGCTAAATACTGGCAAATGGGACTAGATTTATTAGGATATCTAGGCGACATGGATGAGTTGGACCGAAGCGTCTGTTTTTATGCTGAACAGTTCTAAGACTTTATCAGGCTCCACTGTTTTGTAGAATAGAGAATTCCACAAACTGATGACCATCTCCATCATAAAGGTGAGACCCTTTATATTTGAACTGTGCCCCCATAGCTCTAGTCCTAGAAGTGGAAACATTATGTTAGGGCTACCCAGGGCTGAAGCAGCATAAAATGGCTGAAAGTGGTTGTCAGTTGACATAAAATGGCTGAGGAAGCTGTATTAACTAAAAAGCAGCTTCCACAGTCTGATGTTTGAAATTAAACTATAAACTAGAATAATTGTAGTCTTCATAGAAAGAGTATATTCCAAGTTAACAATATTAAAATAACACACAAATAGTCTTGTCAAACGCATTCAGAAGTTCTCGTGGAATCGAAGTAAAATGCAACTTCTGATTGTATATAGACAGTTTGATGAGGAACATCCTTGAGAAATAACAAATGAAGCCTCCACACCAGGCTGATCCAAAGTCTGTTATTCAGCATGGGATAGAAGGAAAGAGTCAGACCCACATCGGTTAAGACCCCTAGACAATTGTAACCACCTGTTATATATCAAAAATGGAATTTTCAATATACTGGCATTAAGGGACTTAAATGTAATCCTGTTGGAAGTGGACCTGGGTGTCAAGTGATTGATTTAGTCATTCCACATGAAAAACGTCCTAGTGATATCCACTCTACCTTAAGATAGGACAGCACAGTGGCTCAGTGGTTAGCACTGCTAACTCACAGCACCAGGGCCTGATTTCACTTCCAGCCTTTGGTGACTGTCCGTGTGGAGTTTGCAAGTTCTCCCCAAGCCTGTGTGGCTTTCTTTCCACAGCCCTCAAATGTGCAGGTTAGATGGATTGGTCTTGCTAAAATTGACTCATATTATCCAGGGATGTGCAGGCTCGATGGATTAGCCATGGGAAATGTAGGGTCACGGGAATAGGATGGGATCTGGTTCTGGCTGGGATATTCTTCAGAGAGT
>JAHRHZ010000013.1:3641777-3695370 GCA_024137785.1 Ginglymostoma cirratum
GGGAATAGGATGGGATCTGGTTCTGGCTGGGATATTCTTCAGAGAGTCAATGCAGACTTGATGGGCTGAATGGCTTCTCTTCACTCAGAAGGGAGTCTGTATAATACATTTCAATTAAGATCGCTTTTCATTCTTATAAACTCCAATGGCTTTAGGCCACGCCTTTCTTCATAATACAACTTCATCAGATGAATAAGTTGAGTGAACATTGTCTAACCTGCATCTAACACAATTTAGATAACAAGGTGTGGAGCTGAATGAACACAGCAGGCCAAGCAGCATCATAGGAGCAGGAAAGCTTGATGTTTCGGGCCTAGACCCTTCATCAGACAGTCAAGGGAGCAGCAATATATTTCTAAGTCAGGAAATGAGTGGCTGGATGGGGAACTTTCAGGTGATAGTGTTTCCATGTATCTGCTGCCCTTATCCTTCTGGATAGAAGCTATCATGGGTTTGGAATGTGCTGTCTCGGGATCTTCGGTGAATTTCTGCAGAGCATCTGGTAGACACACTTGCTGTTGCTACTGAGCATTGGTTGTGCAGGAAGTGAATGTTTGTGGATGTGCTGTCTGTCAAGTGAGCTGCATTGGCCTGAAAGGCTATTGATTAAACAGCAAAAGGTAATTGGGCTAGGGTACTACATTGAAGAAGTCCTATAGCGATGCCTTGAAGCTGAGATGACTGACCTTTAATAACCATAACTATCTTCCAATGTGGCAGGTATTACACTAGCCAGTGGAGAGTTTGCCCCCTAATGCCCATTGATTCCAGTTTTCCTAGAGCTCTTTGATGCCACATTTGGTTAAATGCAGTCTTGATGTTAAGGGTGGTCACTCTCATCTCTGGAATTCAGCTCTTTTGTCCATGTTTGAACCAAGGCTGTAATGAAATCAGGAGCTGAGTGGCCCCGATAGAACCCAAGTTCAGTGTCAGTGAGTGCTGATGACAACTCCCATCACCTTCCTCACCAATGAATTATTTGTTTCCTTGTAACCTTGCACTTAATTTGTTTTTCAGGATGAGGTCACTCTGCTCTGAAGCCACAGACTGAGCTAATTATTTTCATAGCGAAGACTGAACCACACTTTTCTCCCTGTCATGATCTTTTGATCTCCACTCTTTTTATTGTGAATTCTCCATCGTTCCCTCTTTCCACTTTGCACTGATTTTTAAATGACGATCCTCCTCTCTTCTCAATGTTTTTGAAAATTTCTCATTTGATGAAAGAAATATTGCTAACACTGTTCAATATAAACTTTTCTCACGCAGTTTTTCACCAATATTATTGTGTATTTACTGAATTGTTGTATAATTTGAATCTATAATTTCCCTCAGAAAATTGCTAAATGTCACTTGTTTTACAATGCTTTAAAACATCTCTTCAACACACGTGTTCACAGCCAAAGCTTCTCATCATCCCCTTTGTCTGGAAGCATTTGTTTATTTTATCTCTCAGAGGCTATGCCAAGATGAAACAATTAAATGTAACAAACGTAGATCAGTCACCACAGTAATAATCAAACAAAGAGCATCGCAGCCAATGAAAACTACAGGCAGCACACACTACAACATAAATGAACTAATTATGTGTGTTTGAATAATTAAATGAAAATTAGAAATGGATGCTGGGCTTCCTTTCCTTGAATCTATTGTCTGACATTGGATGATAACAAATCCGTGAAGTAGCTTAGGATTTTTTTAACAATGTTAAAGTGTTGTATAACTGTAAATTGTTGTTTTATCTGTTTCTTCTTCATGAGGAAAAATGTAGCAAACAACAAATGAGACTGTATTAATAATTTATCATCCATTCCAGGCAATCTAAGATCATCTGGCAGGCCCTGCAGTTGTCCCTTGAATTTATTATGTTTGCTGATGGCTTTTCTACTTTGGATACCAGTTGGGTGATGGTGCCCCAGGGGAGTGCAGCTAAGCTAAATCTGTTGGGCCTTGGGTAATTCAACTGTATGGGGGAGATGGGTGATGTGTTGGGGGAGGAAAAATGGAAGAGGAATAGTGATCAGGGATTCCAGAGTCAGGGGATCAGACAGGTATTTCTATGGCAGCAAATTGAACTCCAGAATGATGTTGCCTCATTGTTTGCCCCAATGACCACTAATAGCAGGCTGCAAAACGTTCTTTTGGGTGAGGGTGAAAATCCAGAGTTTTTAATACACAGTAGCATCAACAATATAGGAACTATTATGATGAGGTCCCAAAAGCAGATTTTAGGGAGTTAGAAAAGAAATTAAACAGCAGTAATTTCAAAAAAGCTTCCAGTGCCACGTGTTAGTGACCATGGGTTTTGGGGATTGATTGATTGAACACAGGGCTGGTGAATCGGTTTAAGAGAGAGGCCATCAGATTTCTGAGGCATTGGGAATGTACAGGAGCATATGGGGCCCATGCCTACACCTATAACCCAGTTGGGTTATATCCTAACAGGAATAGGACTAATATTCTTGGAGGGAGATTTGTAAATGGTGTTGGGTAATGTTTAAAATAGCTTGTCAGGGAACGGAAACCTGGGTGCTAGCTTAAATTAGAAGGAAGTAAAACTGGTAACTAAAGGTAAGAAAGGTATGTACAATGAAGGCAGGTATCAACTAAGCTCAGAATTTAAAATAGGATCAAAAAGGCAAAGTAAGGAGCACTTTAGTTGAATATATGCATTCACAACAAGGTAAATGAAGCACAAATAAGGTCATGATATAATTGCTACTCTGGAAGCATGGCTGTAGGGTGATCAAGGTCAGGAACCTGAACATTCAAGGATATTCAACAGTAAGGAGGGACAGGCAGAGAAAGGAAACAGTGTTACACTGATAATAAGGGATATAAGTGAGGATCCCAGGTCGGAAGAACAAAACGTGGAATCTATTTGGATAGAACCAAAAAACAACAAGGGGCAACAACATTGTTCGGATGTTTATAGGTCAGCAAACAGTAGTGATAGTGTGAGGCCTGTGAAACAGGAGATTAGGGGACCAAGTAGCATGGCTAATACAGTAAATGTAGGTGACTTTCATACACCTTTGGACTGAGTAAAGATAATGTGCACATATACTGTGGAGGATGAGTTTCTTGAGTGTTAGCGAAGAAGCTTTCTACAACAATGTGTTGAGGAACCAACTGGGGAACAGACTATTTTAGGTCAAATATTATGTAATGATGAAAGGCCATTTAATCATCTTTCTGTAATCTTTCAGGATTAGTGACCAAAATATAATAGAGTTGTGTAAGATGTTTGACAATGTAATAGTTCAATCAGAAGCAAGATTTGAATAAAGGAAATTATGAAGGTATAAGGGGCAAATTGACTAAAATGGATTAGACCATAAAGACCATAAGAAATAGGAATAGGAGTTGGCCGTTTGGCCTTTGAAGCCTGCTTCGCCATTCAGTAGAATTATAGCTTCTAGAACAGAATTATAACATTCTTCACGTCCACTCTCCTGTCTTTTCTCCATAATCCTTGATACCTCTAGTATTCAAAAAGCTATCTATTACAGCTTTAAATATACACAAGAGCACTGCCCCACAGTTCTTTGAGACAAGAAATACAAAGCATTCACAGGCCTCTGAGAGAAGAAGCTACTTCTTATCCCAGTTTTAAATTTGGAAAATATGTTAAAACTATGATGATACGTCAGTAATGTATAGTCTTTAAAGAGTTACTACACAGTTTACAGCAATTCTATATTTCTTCAAGACAGTTAAAAACCCAAAATATGTCAGTCAACCCTGGCTAACAAAGGAAGTTAATGACTGTATAAGATTAAATTTAAAAATCCATAAAGTTACCAGAAATAGTAGTAAATCTGAAGACTGGGACAATCTTAGAATGGAACAAAGGAGAACCAAAATAAAAGAAGAATATAAATGAAGGTACATTAACTAAAAAACTCACAAGAAATGAACTGTAAGTGCTTCAAAAGGTACATGAAGAGGAAATTGTTGGCTAAGACACATGTAGGTCCATTGTCGTTAGAGCCAAGAACATTTATAATGGAGACTAGAGAAATGGCAGAGAAGCTAAACGATCATCTGTTCCTGTTGTCATTGAGAAAAATTCAACAGATCCCAGAAAACAGATACAAAGGACGAGGGAGAATGAAGAAGTGAAGGAAATTAGCATTAGTGAGAAGGTTGTACTGGGGAAATTAATGGAACTGAATGTGAATTAGTACCAGACCCTAAAAAATATCCATCCAGACTGTTGGAAGGAGGAAATTGATGCTTTGGTGAACATTTTCCAAAATTTTGGAATGGTTCCTACAGATTGGAAGGAAGCAAATATCACCCACGGTTGAATAAGAGTGGAATCACACATCTATTAGCCTTACATCAGTAGCAAAGAAAATGTTTGACTCTATTCTAGAGGATATGATAAATGGCCACATTGAACATGTTGAAGAGGCAGCTAGGTATAGCACTTAGGGTGAACAGGATCAAAGATTATGGGGAGAAAACAGGATTAGGCTATTGAATTAGATGATCAGCTATGATTGTGATTAATGGCGGAACAGACTCAAAGGACCAAATAGCCTCCTCCTACTCCTATCTTCTATGCTTCTATGAATGGATCATTCTTGCATGACTAGTGGGCCAGTGAAATAAGTAATTGATCCCCAGCTGTTCACAATACACATCAATCACTTGGAGGTGGGGATGAAATGTAATATGTCCAAGTTTGCAGACGACACAAAGCGAGGGAGAAATGTGTGAGACAATACAAATCAGCTTCAAGAGAATTTGGACAGATTTGGTGAGTGGGCAAAAACATGGTGGATGGAATATAACATGGAAAATATAATGTTATCCACTTTGGTGAGAGATACAGATGTGTAGTGTATTTCTTAAAAATGATCAGAAATTATAAGGTACAGCTGGCTAATGTATGTTAACCCATATTACAAGGGTATTTCAGTACAGTTAAGCTGGATAGAGTTTTGGTTTATCCGCACCTGGAGTAGTGTGTGCAGTTTTGGTCCCTTTATGTTAGGAAAGATATTGTTTTCATAGATGAAGTACAACAAAGGTGTACAGACTTGCTTCTGAGGTGACAGGTCAGCCCAATGAAGAGAGATTGGGGAAACAGGGCCTGTATTCTATAGAATTTCATAAATGAGATCTAACTGAAACCAGGAGAATATGAAAAGGATAGGCAGGGTAGATGCAGGTAGTGTATTTCGTCTGCTGGGGAGTCCAGAAGCAGGGGACACAATTTTAAAATAAGGGGAAGCCAATGCCGAATAGGGTGAGGAAATTTTGTTTTTACTCAGAGGGCTGTGAATCTTTGGAATTCTCTGTGGTAGCTCAGTATCTGAATATATGTAAAGCAGAGTTTAACCGTTTCCAAATAATCAATGATTTAAATGGATAAGGGTATAGTGTGGGGAAAACAACATTGGACTGGTTGATCAGCCACGATCATATTGAATGGTTGAGCTGGCTCAACAGCCTGAATGGTATATTGCTACTCTAATGTTCCTATATAGTATGAGCAGTACAAACCATGTCAGATATGATTGTGTTTATGACACTAAGATGAGTGGCAGAGCAAAGTGTGCAGAGGACTGTGAAACCTTACAGAGGAACATAGATACATTGAGCGAGTGGGCAAAGGTCTGGCAGATGGAATACAATGTAAATAAATGTGAAGTCATAAATTTTGGTAGGAGTAATAGTAAAAAGGATTATTACCTGAATGGTAAAAAGTTACAGCATGCTGCTATGCAGAGGGACCTGGGTGTCCTTGTGCATGAATCACAGAAGGTTGGTCTGCAGGTACAGCAAGTAATTAGGAAGGCAAATGGAATTTTGTCCTTCACTGCTAAAGAGATTGAGTTTAAAAGCAGAGAGATTATGTTGCAGCTGTACAAGGTGCTGGTGAGGCCACACCTGGAATACTGTGTGCAGTTTTGGTCTCCTTACTTGAGAAAGGATGTACTGGCACTGGAGGGGGTGCAGAGGAGGTTCACTAGGTTGATTCTGGAGTTGAGGGGGTTGTCTTATGAGGACAGACTGAGTAGATTGGGATTATATTCATTGGAAGTCAGAAGATTGAGGGGGGATCTTATAGAAACATATAAAATTATGAAAGGAATAAATAAGATAGAAGTAGAGAGGATGTTCCCACTGGCAGGTGAAACTAGGACAAGAGGGCATAGCCTCAAGGTTAGAGGGAGCAGATTTAGGACTGAATTGAGAAGGAACTTCTTCACCAAGAGGGTTGTTAATCTATGGAATTCCTTGCCCAGTGAAGTAGTTGACGCTACTTCAGTAAACATTTTTAAAGCTAAGGTAGATTTTTTTTGAACAATAAAGAAATTAAGGGATACGGTGAGAATGCGGTTAAGTGGACCTGAGTCCACAAAAAGATCAACCATGATCTTATTGAATAGCGGAGCAGTCTCGAAGGGCCGGATGGCCTACTCTTGCTCCTAGTTCTTATGTTCTTATGTGTTCTGCTTGTACTGCTACTTACTATTACATTTCTGTGATATTCAGAAAAGTTTTAGTACGAAGGCAAAAGAAAAATGTTCTCTGTTCTCTGCCTGTTGAACACCAGGAGTTTTGCACGGGGTCTGGAGGATGTATAGGAAATCATGCTGCTGAACACAACTGATTATATTCTGTTTCTTGACAATGACAAATAGTCTGTAGAGGGGAAGAGTATTCATATTTGACTTCCATTTTATTATATAGCTAACAGTTTACTCCTTCCAATTTAAGAGTAAGAACAACAGCGACTGGGTGGATAAAGTAAGAAAAAGTGAAAATTTAACACTACCAATTGTAAGTTAGAGAGCACTATTTGAAAAAAAGTATAGCATAAATATGTAATAAAATAAACTGATTTTTCAGAGGAACACCTATATAGTAATCTGGACGCAATAATTGGCTCAATGGACAAGATATTCAGCTTCTGCCCAAACAAGGGTTAAAATCAATGGAAGCAATAGCTGTCAGCCTATTTGCTTTAGCGTATGATCTCAGCTATACTGAGAGCCTCATCTAAATGCTGTTAGTGAGTTTCTGATACCAAATGAGTTTTAATGCTGCCGCTGTTTGTTTCAGAAGACTCCCCTGCTCCCTATTCCCAAAATTAGCTAGATTTTTTCTTGTGGGCCAAGGAGCGATTTAAGAAGCAAAAGCTCCAAATTTCCTCAATCATTTGTTGAGGAATCTCCAGCCCTCTGCCAGTTTGTGCTCAAATTTTGCAATTAGAATTATTCAACTGGTGAAGGACCCCAACTTGCAATTTTTTAAAGTTTGTACTGATTCTTTCCAGGGGCCCTAAAATATTCGCAACACTGTGAAAAAAAACCCTGGAGTTTAAAACTAATTAGTTGACTCTTTCAACGAACTAGCACAGGTGAAGTGAATGATGCTGCAAAATTTTACAGTACACTTGTTTTTTTCTTATTATTTACAGGCCTTTCTAAAATCAACTTTGAGTCGGCTTTGGATGTTCATGGTTCCAATTGTCCAATCAGGCAAGAACCTGGCTGTTATGAGTTAAATTTCTTTCCATTATTTGATTATACATAAAACTGGCAAAACAGGTAAGTAAATAACTCAAATAACTGTAATATGTTCAGAATTATCTAAACATGTGGACCTACAACACCAAACTGCATTTTTACTTTATTAGACCTAGACCCAGTGCCACAAAATACGCTCATGAGTTGGAGGGGCTGCAAGTAAAGACGGGAATGAACACAATATTAAGGGGAAAGTTTAAAGAAGTTTAGGAATGGGCATTTGCAATCACAACAAGTAATGTAGTAACATCCTCAAAGCATATAAAGTGATATATTGTCATGCAGTAGTAGCATCTCTACCTCTAAGCCAGGACACCTGGGTTTAAGGCCTACCTGCCCTGAATGTGTGCCATAACATGTTTGAATAGGTTGAATCAAAGTCTCTGTAAAGTAATAAATGGTATGTAGGTGAGGTCAACAAAGAATATTTCTACAAATTAAGCTATGAAATTCAGATCAATTGGGGATTTGTAAAATGGAGAGTAAAACACTACAGTTAGCAGCTAGAAAATGATAAATATGGTGAGTCATTTGTCTGCTAGAATATTAGTGGTTACAAGGTATAAATATGACTAAATGTTAATATAGGTTAGGTTATAGAAACAAAAACAGAAAATGCTGGAAAAATCAACAGGTTTGCGAGCATCTGTGGAGAGAAAACAGAATTAATGCTTCAGGTCCACTAACCCTTCTTGTTCTTGGAACTTGGAGTTGAATTCAGGTGGGCACAGTGTGGGCAAATGTCAAAACATCCACTTTCCTACCATACAAATTTTGACCATGTGACATTGACTGTCAAGTTTCATCTTGGTATGATCGGATGAAGAGGGGTCGACCAGTTTTCTTCTGTTCCCACTTTTTGTTTTACTGTAACATATTTTAAAAGTTTTAAAAGGATGCTGGATTGCCAGTTTACTTGCCTGTGAGCAGTCTTGTAAGAAATTCTCCAGTTAAACATCTAAGGAATTAGTTTTACAGCTAACGTTCACTTCAGGTAAAAATATTACTTTGTCCAAATCGTTAATGTATAATGTAAATAGTTGTAGTCCCAACACTGAACCCTACGGAACTCCACTAGTCACCAGCTGCCTTCCTGAGAAAGACCTTTTTATCCCTACTCTCTGCCTTCTGTCAGTCACCCAACTCTCTATCCATGCCAGTACTTTCCCCTAACACCATACACTCTAATCCTATTTAGCAGCCTCCTGTGTGACATCTTGTCAAAGACCTTCTGGAAATCATGTCAATCATAACCACTGGCTCTCCTTTGTCTAAACTTCTCATTATCTCCTCAAAGATTCTAATAGGTTTGTCAGGCATGACCTCTCCTTGATGAAACCCTGATGACTCAACCCAATTTTACCATGCTGTTGCATCCTTGTAATCTCATCCTTAATAATGGACTCCAAAATATTCCCAACGATCAAGGTCAGGCTAATTGACCTATACCTTCCCATTTTCTGCCACCCTCCCTTCTTAAATAGAGGTGTTACATTAATGACTTTCCAGTCCTCTGGGACCCTCCCTGACTCCAGTGATTCCTGAAAGATCATCAACAGTGTCTCCACAATCTCCTCAATTGTCTTCTTCAGAACTCTGGGGTGTAATCCATCTGGTCTGGCTGATTTATTCACCTTCAGACCTTTCAGCTTTCCCAGCACCATCTCCTTAGTAATGGCCACTACATTCACCTCCTGCCCCTGCCTCTCTTGAAATTCTGGTATGCTTCTGGTGTCTTCCACCATGTTATTATCTAGCTTACCTTCCTATTTAATCTTTTCTTCTCCCCACCCCATTGCTATTTTAATGCCACTCCAATGTTGGTTCTTAAAGACTTCCCAAACCTCTGGTTTGCTATTCATCTGCACCACAATTTATACATTTCCTTTGGCTTTTATGCTGCCACTGACTTCCCTTGTCAGCCATAGTTGCCTCATCCTCCCCTTAGTATGTTTCTTTTTTCCTAGGGACATTGGTTCTGTGGAGCTCTCCATCTCCAAACAAAGAGATGTTACAAAAGGCAAAATACTGCAGAAGCTGGCAAAATGAAACAAACAAAGACAATACTGGAGAAAGTCAGTAGATCTGAAAACATCTGTAGACAGGGCAACACAATTAAAGTTTTGAATCAGGTATGATTCTTATTCGGATGTTATGTGGCTACACAAAGATGGAAATAAGTTTCCAGGATCTTAGGTTCTTCGCTTTCACCAGTTACCGCCTTTTAAAAAGTCCCACGAATGGAAAAAAACCTATGATATCACAATTTAATATTCCAAAAGAGATATATTTTAGTGACAATCTGCTTACTGTCAATGAGCTGCTCTGAAATGGTAAGGAAATGGAAGCTTACTAATGGCTGGGAGTGTAAATTCTAGTGATAGGAGGCCACAAGTCGACAGCAAATGGAGTCTTTCAGACAAGAGCCGTGTCAAAATCAATGAATTTTGCAGGGTCTAACAGGAGGAAAGGAGGTAAACAAATCTTGGACAGGAAGAGGCAATTAGAACATAGAACATAGAACATTACAGTGCAGTACAGGCCCTTCGGCCCTCGATGTTGCGGTGACCTGTGAAACCAACCTGAAGCCCATCTAACCTACACTATTACATTACCATCCATATGTTTATCCAAGGACAATTTAAATGCCCTTAAATTTGGCGAGTCTACAACGGCTGCAGGCGAGGCATTCCATGCTCTTACTACTCTCTGAGTAAAGAATCTACCTCTGACATCTGTCCTATATCTATCACCCCCCCAATTTAAAGCTATGTCCCCTCGTGCTAGCCATCACCATCCGAGGAAAAAGGCTCTCACTGTCCACCCTATTCAATCTTCTGATCATCTTGTATGTCTCTATTAAGTCACCTCTTAACCTTCTTCTCTCTAACGAAAACAGCCTCAAGTCCCTCAGCCTTTCCTCATAAGACCTTCCCTCCATACCAGGCAACATTCTGGTAAATCTCCTCTGCACCCTTTCCATTGCTTCCACATTCTTCCTATAATGCGGTGACCAGAACTGTACGCAATGATCCAAGTGCGGCCGCATCAGAGTTTTGTACAGCTGCAACATGATGTCACGGCTCCGAAACTCAATCCCTCTACCAATAAAACCTAACACACAGTACGCCTTCTTAACAACCCTATCAACCTGGGTGGCAACTTTCAGGGATCTATGCACATGGACACCAAGATCTCTCTGCTCATCCACACTACCAAGAATCTTATCATTAGCCCTGTACTCTGTATTCCTGTTACTCCTTCCAAAGTGAATCACCTCACACTTTTCCGCATTAAACTCAATTTACCACCTCTCAGCCCAGCTCTGCAGCTTATCTATGTCCCTCTGTAACCTGCAACATCCTTCCGCACAGTCCACAACTCCACCAACTTTAGTGTCATCCGTAAATTTAATAACCTATCCTTCTACACCCTCATCCAGGTCATTTATAAAAATGACAAACAGCCGTGGCCCCAAAACAGATCCTTGCGGTACACCACTAGTAACTGAACTCCAGGATGAACACTTCCCATCAACCACCACCCTCTGTCTTCTTACAGCTAGCCAATTTCTGATCCAAACCATTAAATCACCCTCAATCCCATGCCTCCGAATTTTCTGCAATAGCCTACTGTGGGGAACCTTATCAAATGCTTTACTGAAATCCATATACACCACATTAACCACTTTACCCTCATCCACCTGTTTAGTCACCTTCTCAAAGAACTCAATAAGGTTTGTGAGGCATGAACTACCCTTCACAAAACCATGTTGACTATCCCTAATCAAATTATTCCTTTCTAGATGATTATAAATCCTATTTCTTATAATCCTTTCCAACACTTTACCCACAACCGAAGTAAGGCTCACTGGTCTATAATTACCAGGGTTGTCTCTACTCCCCTTCTTGAAGAAGGGGACAACATTTGCTATCCTCCAGTCTTCTGGCACTATTCCTGTAGACAATGACGACATAAAGATCAAAGCCAAAGGCTCTGCAATCTCCTCCCTAGCTTCCCAGAGAATCCTAGGATAAATCCCATCCAGCCCAGGGGACTTATCTATTCTCAGACTTTTCAGGATTGCTAACACCTCCTCCTTATGAACCTCAATCCCGTCTAGTCTAATAGCCTGTATCTCAGTATTCTCCTCGACAACATTGTCTTTTTCATGTGTGAATACTGTGCAAAAATACTCACTTAGCACCTCTCCTATCTCTTCGGACTCCACACACAACTTCCCACTACTGTCCTTGACTGGCCCTAATCTTACTCTCGTCATTCTTTTATTCCTGACATACCTATAGAAAGCTTTAGGGTTTTCCTTGATACTACCAGCCAAAGACTTCTCATGTCTCCTCCTGGCTCTTCTTAGCTCTCTCTTTAGGTCCTTCCTGGATAACTTGGAACTCTCAAGCGCCCCCAACTGAGCCTTCACGCCTCATCTTTACATAAGCCTCCTTCTTCCTCTTGACAAGAGATTCAACTTCTTTAGTAAACCACGGTTCCCTCGCTTGACCGCTTCCTCCCTGCCTGACAGATACATACTTATCAAGGACATGCAGTAGCTGTTCCTTGAACAAGCTCCACATTCCAATTGTGCCCAGCCCCTGCAGTTTCCTTCCCCATCCTAAGCATCCTAAGTCTTGCCTAATCGCCTCATAATTGTCTTTCCCCCAGCTATAACCCTTGCCTTGCGGTATACACCTATCCCTTTCCATCGCTAAAGTAAACGTAACTGAATTGTGGTCACTGTCACCAAAGTGCTCACCTACCTCCAAATCTAACACCTGGCCTGGTTCATTACCCAGTACCAAATCCAATGTGGCATCGCTTCTTGTTGGCCTATCTACATACTGTGTCAGGAAACCCTCCTGCACACATTGGACAAAAACTGACCCATCTAGAGTACTTGAACTATAGCATTTCCAGTCAATACTAGGAAAGTTAAAGTCCCCCATAACAACTACCCTGTTCCTTTCGCTCCTATCCAGAATCATCTTTGCTATCCTTTCCTCAACATCTCTGGAACTATTTGGAGGCCTGTAGAAAACTCCCAGCAGGGAGACCTCCCCTTTCCTGTTTCTATATTTCCTTCGGGAGCCTGGAAAAGTATTGCTGCCTTGTCTGATAGGAAACCCTCAACAGCTCTCCTACTCAGACTGTGTTGAACTTGTATTCAAGGTTCAATCAGAGAGGAATGCTAAATTCAATCCTCATTGAAGAAAATTTTACCCTTGATATCTCAATTCCCCTTGAATGGGAAAAAAAAAACTTCCTCTACGTTTCTAATCTTTTAAATGCATGATCCCTGGGTGGAATATTTGCAATGAGATTCTATTGCAATGAATGGGATTGTGTGCTGGTGACAAACTGTATATTTACATATTTTGTAAAGAGTGCAAACCTGAATTAAAATATAAATAAACCTACAAAATGGATCTCAGAAGTCACGTAAGTACCCTTGAGGATTTCATCTGGCATTGAGACTAGACTATACCTGTTGCAGGAAGATATTACAAGAGATTTTTTTGAAATTCAATGAACATTTCCAAAGGTAAACAGAAATTGCTCGACAATGCCTCCCTGGAGGCGAATGTAGTTCTTCATTGCTCAACTCAAATAGACAATGGGAGCCAAGCTAAAGGCTGACACAGTCAAAAGTTAATTAGCTCAACTGAAAGACAATGGATAGATTCTGTGCCCCAGGCTTAGGCAACCCAATACCTAGTATGGAAGTATGATCCATCAGTTTTTGGAACGCGGCTATTTTTCAGTATTGATTGGTATACGACAGGCTGTAAACAATCATTTTATGTGCAGAGATCTTGAGGGACCATGAGAGAAACATCTTGGAGCAGTCACTGCTTCTCATCATGGACACTGAAGAAAGGAAACCAGCTAACAGACGACAGTACTGAATAAACTACCGAGGGCGAGAAACTGCTGTATGTTAAAAGTGAAGCAAAAGAGACTTCATGAGGGCACTGTTGTCAAGTTAATATCCTTGGTCTAACTATCTTCAGTTGCTTCATCAGTTGCTTCCCTTCAACATGAATTAGAATTAGAATTAGCTTTAGGGTAAGGGTTGAGTCTTGGTGAGATGCTCTTTGGAGGGCCGGTGTGGACTTGTTGGGCCATTTGGCCTGTTTCCACACTAGGGATTCTATGATTTATGATTTATTGTCATATATACTCAAATAAGTACAGTGAAAAGTTTACTAATCGCCACTAATGGTGCCATCTTAGGTACAAAAGTACCTATTCTTATGGAAAGAGAAAGAAAAGTAAAGAAATAAAAAGTCCAGCATTACAGGTCATAAGAATAAATTAGAAAAATAAAGAAATAAAAAGTTCAGAGTAACAGTTCTTTCAACCGGTCTACGCAAGCATCTAGCCTTTGTATTCGGCAAGCCTTGACTCCAAACAGTGCCAGGCTTCACCTTGAGGCTCTCGAGGCCAGAACACTGCTCTGGAATCATCTCGAGGCTGGAAGTCCACACCAACCAGGGACACTGCCACATTGGGCTGAGAGACTGCCACACTGGGCTGCCGAGACACTGCTACGCCGAGGCACCAAGAGACATGAGGACAGAAGTGGGGATGTTTGCTGATGACTAGGCAATATTCAACGCCATTCGTGGCTCCTCAGGTACTAAAGCAGTCCATGGCTAAATTCAGCAAATTTGGTCTGTATCCAGGCTTTGGGCTAACAAGTAGCAAATAATATTCACATCACATAAGTGTTATCTCCAACAAGAGAAAATCTAACTGTTCCCCTCTTGAAATTCAATGGCATAACTGTCACTGAATGCCCCACAATCAGAATACTGGGGCTTACCATTGACCAGAAACTGAAGGGGAATATTTATATAAGTGCTGTAGCTAAAAGAGCAGATGAGAGTCTGCAGCAAGTAACTCATTACACCTCACCTCCTGACTCACCAAAGTCTGTTTGCAAGGCTCGAGTAGGAATGTAATGGAATACTCTCCACCTGCCTGGATGAATACAGCTCGAACAACACTGAGGAAGATAGTCCAACCAGAGAAAGAGCCAAATGAGACCTTGTATTGGTGAATGAGCCTGACCAAGTTTCAATGAGACAGCATTTCGGGAACAGTGACCATTATTCTGTAAGTTTTAAGATAGTTATGATTAAGGATAAGATTGGTCCTTGGGCGAAAGTGCTAAATTGGGGGAAGACGGATTATGACAGTTTTACCACAGGAACTGGAAAAATTAGATTGGTCACAGCTATTCAGGAGCAAATTTAAATGTGAAATGTGGACGCATTTAAAAGACCGGTCGATCAGAGTCCAATCCCAGCATGTTCCTGTGACGTTGAAAGATAGGATAGCAAGATTCAGGAACCCTAGATGACAAGAGATATTGAAGATTTAGTCAAAAGGAAAAGGAAGGATACATAAAGTTTAGGAAACTTAAATCAGACAAGGCCCTTGAGGATTATAAAGGGAATAAGATAGAACTTAAACTTGGAGTTAGGAGTACTAAAAGGGACCATGAAATGCCCTTGGAAAGTAGGAATAAGGAGAATCCCAAGGCATTTTATACATTTATTAAAAGCAAGAGAATAGCTAAGGAAAGGGTAGATCCACTCAAGGACAAAGGAGGGAATTAATGCATGCAGCCAGAGGAAGTGGGTGCGGCCCTTTAATGAGTACTTCACATCGGTATACACCAAGGCGAGGGACATGAATGGTGCAAGACTGGGGAGGGATATGTTGACGTCCTAGGACATGTCGATATTGCGAAGGAGGAGGTGTTGGGTGTCTTGAAAAATATTACAGGAGATAAGTCCCTAGGGCCTGATAGGAGCTATCCCAGGGTACTGAGGGAGGCAACGGAGGCGTTTGCTGGGGCCTTGACACAGTTTTTTTTTCCTCTTTAGCCATAAGCCAGTTCCCAGAAGACTGGAGAAAAACCAAAGTTGTTCCTTTATTTAAGAAGGACAGATTTTAGCCAGAAATTATAGCCTGGTGAGCCTTATATCAGCAGTAGGGAAATTATTGGAGAGATTCTTAGGGATAGGATTTAATCATATTTGAAAAAAAAAGGCAAATTATGGACAATAAGCATGGCTTTGTGAGGGAGAGGTCTTGTCTCATAAATTTGATTGAGTTTTTTGAGGAAGTGATGAAGATGATTGATGAGGACAGGGTGTTGGTTATTGTCCACATGGACCTAACTAAAGCATTTCATAACATCTGTTATGGTAGGCTGGTCTAGAAGTTTAAGTCACATGGGATCAATGGTGAATTAATAAGTTGGAAACAAAATTGGCTTGGTCACAGAAGACAGAGGGTAGTTATGGAGGTGAGGTTTTCAGCCAGGAAGTCTGTGACCAGTGTGATTCTGCAAGAATCAGTCCTGGACCTCAGTTGTTTTCAATATATACTAATGATTTGGATGAAAATGTAAGTAGTCTGATTAGTAAGTTTGCAGATAACATGAAAACTGGGGGATTTATGGATAGTTGGGAAGGTTAAAAAAAAAGCATATACATCAGTTGGAAAGTTGGAGAAAGAAATGGCAGATGGAGTTTAATCCAGACAAGTATGAAGTGGTGCATTTTGGGAGGTCAAAAATTACAAGTTCAGAGGGAGACATTGGAAAATTAGATTAAATTAGTACCAGTCTAGCAGTTTTCAAGAAAAATACTTGAAGAAATAAGAGACCAGAAAAAGTATACTGGAGGTCATAAAATCCCTAACTGTGGAGGCAGGCCATTAGGCCCATTGAATACACACCAACCGTTCGAAGACCATCCCATCTAGTCCCAACAGCCCCACCTTATCCCTGTAACCCTGCGACTCCTATGGCTAATCCACCTAGACTGCATATCCGCCGACACTATGGACAATTTAGCATTGTCCACTCAGCCTGACCTGCACATTTTTGGACTGTGGGAGGAAACTTTAGCAAACCTACGAAGCCAAGAGGAGAACGGGCAAACTCCATACAGACCATCACCAAAGGGTGGAATCGAATGCAGGTCTCTGGAACTGTGAGGCAGCAGTGCTAACCACTGAGCCAACGTACCACCCTGAGTTAGGTAAAGAGGTCTGTTGTGTGGAGTTGAAGGAGAGAGCAAAGACACCTGACTGATGAAACTACTTCAGTTCTGTCTTCACAGAAGTATATATAGTAATTTCCCTGCTATAGGAAGGATGTTATTAAACTGAAAAGGGTGCAAAACAGATTTATCGAGACCAGAATGTTTGAATTACAACGAGAGTCTAGGTAGGCTGGGACTTTTTTCCCTGGAGCATAGGAGGCTTGAAAGCTGATCTTATAGAGGATTCTAAAGTCATGAGGGGAATAGATAAGGTGAATAGCCAAGATCTATTTGTCAGGGTAAGGGGGTCCAAAACTGGAGGGCATACATTTAAGGTGAGAGGGGAAAGATTTGAAAGAGACCTGAGGGGTAACTTTTCCACATAGACGGTAGTGCATGTATGGAACAAGTTGCCAAAGGAAGTGGTAGAGGTGAGTACAATTACAACATTGATAAGACATTTGGACAATTACGTGGATAGGAAAAGTTTAGAGAATTATGCCCAAATGGAGGCAAATGGGACTAATTCAGTTTTGAAATGTGGTTAGCATGGACGAATTGGGCCAAAGGCCCTGTTTCTGAGTTGTATGACTTTATGACTCTATGACTTTAAATGCAAAAGGAAAGCGTACAGTAAATGACAGGACACTTAGGAACATGGCGCACAGGAGGATCTTGGGTGCAAGTTGTCAGCTCCTTGAAAGTGCCGACATAAGTCGATAAGGTGCTAAAAGATATATATGGCAACCTTGTCTTCATCGATTAGGGCACTGAGTATAAAAGTTGGCAAGTCATGTTGCAACTATATAAAATTAGGCTACATTTGAAGTATTGTATGCAGTTTTGGTCATCACAGTATAGGAAAAATATGGAACCTTCAGAGTGGGTACAGAAGAGGTTTATCGGGATGTTGCCTGGATTTGAGTGTATTAGGGATATGAAGAGGTTGGAAAAATTTAAATTGTTTTCACTGGAATGATGGATGCTGAAGGGTGACATTATAGAAAAATACAAAATTATGAGAGGCATGGTTAGGATGTATAGTCAGATTCTTTTTCCTAAGGTAGAAATGTCAAATACTAGAGGTTTAAGGTGACAGGAGGGAAGGGTTTAAAGGGGATGTGTGGGGCAAGTACTTTTTCTCAGAGCATGGCCAAGGGAAGTGGTAGAAGCACATGAAAACGCTGGGAATAGAGGGATATGGACCATATGCAGGCTGATGGGATTAGTTTAGAATGGCATCATGTTCAGCCCAGACATGGTGGGCTGCTGGGCTTGTTCCTGTGCTGTGCTGTCCTATGTTCTATAAAGTTTGACATCATCTAGGACCAAGCAGCCTGCTTGATTTTCACCACTTTCATACAAATTCACTCTCTTGATCACTGACGATCAGTACAATCTGCAAAATACACTGAAGAAATTCTCCAAGGCTTCTTAGACTGCACATTCCAAACCCATGAACACTACCAACTAGAAGGACAGTGCAGCAGATACATGGGAATACATGGCAGACACAAGCTCCTGACCAACCAGACTTGATATGGCTTTTCATTAAGTTCTGATTGGTCAAATTCCTGCTACTGCCTCCCTGAAGGCATTGTGGGTGTAGCTATATCACATGGAATGTGGCAGTTCAAGAAGGCAGCTTACCACTGCCTTCTCAAGGGCAATGAGGAATGGGCAATAAATGTTGGTCCAGCCAGTGATGGCCACATCCTGTGAGTGAAAAAAAACCTCTCTCTCAGAACCTATTGTGCTTAATTGAGGTCTATTTTTACTTCAAAAGCTTATTTGCAAAACAGACTGTGATACTCTGGACAGGAAACAAATTAACTGCAAATACTAGGTGTCAGCAGTTATTCGAAACTGCAGTTGTATGACCAGTCAAGGAACTCAGACTTATTTTTTGTTACCCAAGTAAAATTGTTTAAGAGGCTTGGTGCTTCAACATGATAAGAACTACTAACACATTGCTCTCAACTGCAGTTCCCTCCCTCCACTCACTGTCCAGATAAAGAGACATTAACACTTTCTCCATAGACTATAATGAATTTAGGATATGTATCTCAGACTGGATATTCTAACGATCCTAATAAGGGGGCAAAAGATTTGAGGAGTTGTTCTACCACATGTGGTTTACTGCTAATTGTGTATTGCATCTTGAGATTGCAGTTACTTTCATTCTGTGGACGATCTGCAAAACAGAGGGGTCATGCCTCATAAAGCTTTTCTGAGATTCAATGGTACTTTGCCATGCCACAATGGGACCTTCAGGCTCTTAGCATGCCAAAAGATTAAATTCTGGCCAGAATAGATGCATTTGGGTGGTTTCCCAACAATCACTCCTACATACTGCATTGCTACGAGTGACTGGAATTGGTTTTATGTCCAAGAATTGTATTATATTAGTTGTTATTCTGCATTCATGGAGAGTCTGGACTGTTAATCTGAAGACCCAAGTAATGTTCTGGGGACCTTGGTTAAATCCCACATCAGCAGATGGTCGAATTTGAATTCAATAAAAAAAGCCTAGAATTAAGAGTCTAATGATGATCATGAATCCATTGTCGATTGTCAGAAAAACCCATCTGGTTCACTAATGTCCTTTAGAGAGGGAAACTGCCATCATTACCTGGTCTGGCCTACATTTGACTCCAAACCCAAAACAATGTGGTTGACTCTTAACTGCCCTCTGGGCAACTAGGGGTGGGCAATAACTTCTAGCCTAGCCAACGATACCCACATTCCATCAATATAAAACAAAGTATTAACTTTTGCTGGAGAAATAATCCTGTTTCTATTGAAAGAATGCTCTGGTGTATTCTATTTGTTATAGTTCAGAGATTTGATTTAAGTAGATTCTGTTCACTGTTTGTTACAAAATAGACTCTGGTTGCTACCTCGGTACTATCCCACATTTAATTCGTTGACAATAGTCACTGCAGAAAAAGTAATTGCTTTCAGAAAAAAGTTGCCATGTACTCATCATGTAATTGATGTCAGATTAGGGAATCTGTAGGCCAAAGAGAGAAAAGCTGGTTATAAATTCGTGGTTCAATATGTTCCCAAACTACTGTTGGTCTCCAAGGTGGGCAAGTGGTATTTGGGATTCCCTCTTGGGATCAGAATTTCTAACCCTGGGAACAATGGAAGAAAGGCTAGGGGATAAAGGTTCTGCACCAAATTTTCCTCCTTCTCCTCATTGGGCTCCCAACGTGTTTTAATTTTTGCCTTAGAAATTCAGATCCTGTGTTCAGAGCAGGGTTAGAGGAGATGAAAAGCTATCCCCCAGACAATAGTGAAAATATGCAGCAAGTTTTCTGAAGGGGGGTTAATTTTAACATTTATGGTGGAATGAATAATGAATCATCAGCCTGTTATATACCTCAAGGAAGGAATTGTTGGTTTTTGTGTAAAATAGTCTGTCAATTTACTATCAATCATTTTGTATGACTGTCAGAAACCAATTTCATGTCCCTCCAGTAAGCAACATTTCCAGATTGGAGTTTGATTATTAGACTCAAATACAGCAGCCCACCACTTCTCACAGCAGTTATAAGGACATAAGTTTCAGTTCACAGAAGCTCAATCGACTTATGGCACTTGGCTTTTTGCTTTGAATAAAAAAAAGTGTAAGGATAAAGCCTAAACTAAAACCAGTATAGATAACCTTTTGTTACTCTTTACTTTCTTAATATCCTGATAAAAATCTAATTTCATGATATGCATGTTATAGTAAAATAATTTTACATTTTGGAGAAATTAAATCTGCAAATGTAAATTCATGTAATTCAGAAGTTACCAGAGTACGCTTGGTATTTGCTCATAAAAAACCCTCCACGTGTACTTATACTGTCAGGGTTAGAAAGGTAAGAGCTATAAAAGCATATGGGTTTGTTTGCTGGGGAACAGAAAACAGTATGTCTGAGGAAAATTGCTCTGTCTTCATTACAGATGTGAATTATTCAAGAAATTCCTCAGCTTGTAGTGGTTCTGGTTAGCACTCAGTAATTTGCTGATTTTTCGGTGGTTCAAATCACCCCCAGATCCCTGGCTCTAGACACTGGAGTTATTTAGGAATGTGAAATGAAGATAGCAAAAGACGAGTGTTTCAGGACTAAAGAATTTTTGCATTTATTTAAATACAAAAAGGTAAATATGATACATAAATTAAAGATAAATGCAATAAACAGTGAAATTACCGCTATTAATTATATAGAGGATAGTAATTAAATATACCATTAAATTAAACACAGATTAAACACCATTAGAACCTAAACAGCAGTTTCAATTATAGAAATTTTAATCAAGCATCCTACCCTTGGGGTGCCTTGCACTGTCACCACCCACCTTCACTGCCGTGCTAGCCAGGTCGGAAACTTTGGGGTCTTGGGAGTTTAAACTCACCACTGGGATACAGTACAGCTGGCTGTTCCCTCTTAATGTATCCAGTGCACCGATGAAGACAGTGGAGTCTGCTGAAGCGGTAGGATGTGCATTGGATTTATTGGGTGAGTACTTGGCTTTTCTTACTGTCTCGTGGTTCTGCAGATGGATTTTTACCTCAGGATGTGTCTGAGGCTTTTGTGGTGTCGATGGGTCAATGGTTTTTGGAGGTTGTCGATTCTTAGGTTGACTGATGATGGGCGGTTGGCATTGGTTCCCCTGAGTTGGAACAGGCTTGTTTTGGTTGTTTTCAGAATTGCTGTTGGGTTTCCCCTCCTGGTGATAGCTCTTGGAAATAGCTGCTGGAATTAGCTTTTGGAATTTTTCTTCTGGGGATCACTGATTGGAATGCCTCCTGGGGAATAACTGCCTGGGATCCCTCTTCTGGAGACAGCTTTGGGGATAGCTGCTGGGGGAAATAACTGCCTCAGGTGTTATCAGGTCCTGCAATTATACTGATTGTGGGCCCCTTATCTTCATGCCAAAATTATACATTTTTGAGAAATTAAATCTGTAAATGTAATGTCATGTAATTCAGAAGCTACCAGACTACCCTTGGTATTTACATATAAAAAGTCCTTCCATGTGTACTGATAAGGTCAGAGTTAGAAAGGTAAGAGCCATGAAAGCATGTGGGCTTGTTTGTTGGGGAATGGAGAACGGTACATCCAAGGAGATTTGTCCCATCTTCATTAGAGATGTGAATTATTTTAAAAATTCCCCAGCTTTTAGGGTTCTGGTTTGCACTCAGTAATTTGTTAATTTTAGGTGGTTTGAATCACTCCCAGATCCCATGCTTGCCACTGTGTTTCTGGTCAGAACCCTTCTTCAGACATTTCCGACCTGAAACATCAACTTTCCTGCTCCTCTGATGCTACTGGCCTGCTGTGTTCCTCCAGCTCCACACCTTGTTATCTCAGACTCCAGCATCGGCAGTTCTTACTATCTCATTGTGTTTCTAATGTTCCCTTTGAAGACAGTTGGCTTCCTGATCGTTAAGAATATGTGTGTTTGTATTTTGATTGAAGTTGAATGTCCAGTATCTCTGTGAATGGACTTTGATTGAAGTTGAATGTTTGGTATCTGTGTAGGCCCTATACTGTCTATGCTAAGTAGCCTGAGGTGTAAAAGTTAGTTCCCATCTAGAGTGTTAGGTTAGGTTGATTGTTCTCTTCGAGTGGAGGTATAAATTGGAATTCCAGGCTGAACAATACACCCAGACTGAAATCATTCTGGCTCTGTGTGTATTTTCTGCAGCCTGAAGTCAGGATTTTGTCCAGTATTTTAGATGGTAAAAAGGTCCAGGGCCTTGTCCAATATTTTAGATGATGGGGATTTCTGCTCAATCCCTGCTTTGATACTCTACAGCCTAGAGTATCGTTCTTGGTGAGCAAAAATCGTTGAGACCCAAAAGACAATTTCGCAAATAGCTTAAGCCCCAACATACATATTTCCTCCCTTGAAAGACAGTGCCTTGTCCCCTGAAAGGAAAACACATGGCAGGATTAGGGAAAGTCAAAATATACAGGTATATTGTATGCAGTGCACATACATAACACTAGATTTAAACCTTAAATACATGTTACAAAATTTGTTTTTACAAAGGAAAACAAGATACAGCCCCATCAAAGATCCCCCTAGGAATACAAATTTCACACACATTACACCTTCGGCCCATTGTATCTGTGTCAAAATCTGTGGGCTCGATCCCATGCGCTTCAACTGATCCCCCTTGTGTTAGTGTCACTTAATGTGTTTGGTGTATATAACCGCTTGATTCGTGTTCCTCAACTTCCTGTTTTTGGAATCCTTGGAACATTTCCTGAAGTAAGGTTTTGTGCAGTTGCCCTGTCTCCTTTGGGGAACATTTGGGTCAGTGAATCTTCAGTTTAAACTTTAGTGTAATGGAGGCCATAGCCTAGTGATCCCCCCAACACCTCCACACCCCATAGAGTACCAAACAATACCCTGAGCCCCTGGAGGTGGCATGACACCTATCTAGTGAGATGTCCCCTTAACACTGCGGCTTACCTGTTTCCCCAACCATAAGGGCAACCCAACAGCGAAAACCTTGTCCATCTGACTTTCCTTCCCTGTAGACACAGAACACAAAGACAGGTCACCGTTCAGCTGTACTCAGGCTCAGTACTGCTAAATTCCCACATCAGCCCATCACCATAGCTCTATGTACACCACTAACCTAACCTTAGATTTTAAACAAAAACTATACTGCATACAGTGCTACCCACCTCTGGGTAGCCAGGCTAAAATCTGCTAGGCCTATTCTCGCTGCAGCCTCCGGGTAGCCAGTATCCCAGGGACCATGCGTCCTTGGCTTTGGGGTTTGCACGGACCTCTGCAGTGCTCCTTCTTTGCTTAACAGGGTCCTCCCAAGTCCCAGACTACCAATGGGCTGCTCCAGCCCGAGTGGGTTTTGGCTGCCCTTGGCTCTGTGGCCTGTGAGACCACAGCTTCCCCCAGGGGCTCTCCACTGTCAATGGCTGCTACCTGGTTTGTGGCCTCCCGTGGGGACTCTTGCCAGACAGGGGCCACTGCTTGACTTGTGGATTCCCTGGGGGCTTTTCAATGCCTGGGGCAGGCGCATGCTTCCTGTGGCCTTTGGGTGTCAGGTACACCAGGGAACACAGTCTTCTTGGCTTGCGAGTCCAGGCAGTTCTCCTCAGCGCTCCCCGCCTTCTAACTGAGGATCGTGCCGAGTCCCAGACTGTCAGCAGGCTAACCTGGCCTGGGAGGGAGCTTGCTGGCACAGGCTGTGCGACCTGTGGGACTGTGGGTTCTCCAGGGGCTCAGGGAACCTCCCAAGTCCCAAACTATGGGCCGGCTGACATAGCCTGGGATAGTCTTTGCTCAACCTGTGCCTGTGGCCTGTGGGACTATAGGTTCCCTTGAGGACCCATCACAGTCTGGGGCTGCTGTCTGACCTATGGTCTCCCAGACGGCTCTGGGGAACCTCCCAAGCCCCAAACCATGGCCGGGCTAAACTGCCCTGCGTGGCAGTTCACCAATCTAGTCCTGTGGCGTTAGTACTGTGGCTTCCTATGGGTGCTGTCCAGTCTGGGCCTGCTACCTGGTTGCCCGTCCCTTTATCATGGCTCAGAGCACTTGGCAGGCCCATTATTTTGTGCAGGCCCTCTACCTTCTTTTCCCCAGCCTGAGTTCCCAGGAGAAGGTTAAGGGCGGGATCCTCTGCCTTAACCATCTTCAGGTGTGGGGCCAGCGCTACTCTTACAACCCCCTTTGCACACCCTCTAACTGTGGCTGCTGCTGTTGTCTGGCCACTGCCCCGAGCTACAGCTGTTGGGCCTGACTCGTATGAGTCCCAGAATATCCCCGTTCGGACGCCGTTCTTGGCAAGTGTGTTGGCCTGGTGGTTGCCCTCTGCGTGGGTCTGGTCTTTCCTCTCTCCCCCACCCACACAATCAACACTAGGAATTTCCCTTCCTGCCAGCCCACCTGTGCCTTCTTTGGGTTCACCTTGAACCCTTCTGTACTCATCATCAGTAAGGGTTGGGATTGTGTGGGGCGGTTGGGGCTCTTGTGTTAGCCACTGTGGAGACTGTCCCTGACTCTGTGAGTGAAGCCTGGAACACCTCTAAAAATTCCTCAAAAGAGTCAGAAGAGTCCTGCGCTACTGGACTCGGTTCCCAGGCATGCACAGGAGAATCTCTCCCCTCACCCTTTTTTAGCGGGTTGCAGCAATCCTTCTACCAGTGCCTGCTCCTCCTGCACCCAAAGCAGTTGTGCCTCTTAGCAGGAGGGCTACCATCCCATGGGTATCATTCTTTGTTATTCTGGGTGGGCTTCAGTTCGTATACCATACCCTTGGGTGGTCCTTCCTCCCCCCAGCTGTTCCTAAATGCTAGGGACAGCTACCCATCACTGTCTCCTCAGTGGTCTGTGGGTCACGAGGTCAAATAAAGCTCAGCCTTGGCCCACAACCTTGGTAGGCTGTTGGCCACCAGGATGCAAGCCAACAGGCCCGGAAGTCCTCCCTGGAGGTTATCCTGCATGAGGTATCCTCTGCAGGCTCACACAAACAGGCCACAGCCTGTCCACGAATGCCCGTGGGGTCTTATCTGCAATCTGTAGGGTATTCTCTACTTTGGAGAAGGGGCTTCCATGGTTGAAGTCGACGGCTTCCAGGATCTCTTCCTGAATAGTGGTGAATGTACTCTGCTACTTCTTGCTGTCAGCCAAGAGGGCCTTGTACAACCTCCTGTTCAGGGAGAAAAGCAGCAACTTGGCCATCTCAGCATCATCGCAGCCATTTATCTCTCCTGCCTGTTCCACTTCCGTGAAGTTTACAGATGGGTCCCCTTTATAAGTGAGTTTATCCAGATGTGCCACCATAGCTTTGAGCTGCTGGATTCCGTGTGAGGACACAAAGCGGCTCTCTATTTCCCCCTGCTCCTGACCTTCCTGAGACCCACCATACCTCTGCTCCCATACCGAGTATGTGGGCCCTGGTCTCAACCCTTCCCATATTGGCTTTGCACTCCCATATGCCTACTGCCAGACCGGGCCTGCTCCTGCTGCCACAGGTACTGGTTGAGCCTCCACCTGCTGCATAACTGGGCCTGATCCCAGCACCACAGGTGGTGATCCAGAGCTCCCCACTGTCCTGCAGTCTATTTGCTCTTCCTGCTACCACACCGGGCCTCCCCCTGGCATCAAAGGTGACTGAGCAACCCCACCCCCGCTTCACCCTCTTGTTCTTCCCTGCTGCCTGGGATGCCCCTTGGCTTACCAGGCAAACCATGCTTCTGGCCTGGGACAGAGCTAGGTTCAGCTGACAAATCTGGTCCAGACAGGGCCTTGCTCTCCCTTCTGATAGCCTTCACTGCAGGCTACCTTGTAGGCTGTGTGATTGTCCCTTAGCTTCTCCTCCTGCACTTTAACTTGCTTCTCCAGGTGGCTATTCTCCTCCTTTAGGGTCTATTCACTACACTTGGCTCCTGTGACCTGACATTGCAGATAATCTAGCTGGTTTCTGTACTTTTCCTCTGCTTGCCAAGTCTCTTGCCGCAGGTCTGTGTACTGCATTTCTCCTGCCCTGGTGCTCATTCTAGAACCTTTCTTTGCCTCCTTCAACTTTACCTTCAGTTCCTTGACTTTCCTATCCAGTACCTGGACCTGCCACTGTAGGCAGAGGAGCCAGATTGCTTTCTCCGTGGAACGCTTATGCTCCTTGTGGTAAGTCCACTGAGCTGCTGCCTCCCCTGGACGCTCAGCGTGCAAGAGATCAGGGACCCAATTCTTGGATACATTTACCTTTTTAAACACATAGGAGGATATCCTCTCCTCCTCCAAGACCTTGCTTCTGAAAAATCCTCTACCACATCACATTCCTTCTGCCAGTATCCTGTCCGGGTCACCATTCTGTAGTGTTCTGGTTTGCACTCAGTAATTTGTTGATTTTAGGTGACTCGAATCACCCCAGATTCCTGGTTCTAGACACCACATTTTGGAATGTGAAATGAGGAAAGCAGTAGACAGGTGTTTCAGGGCAAAAGAATCTCTGCATTTATTTAAATTGAAAAAAGTATGTATAATACAAGAAAGTAAAGGTAAATGCAATAAACAGTGAAATTAACACTACCAGTGAAGCAAAAGACAGTAATTAAATACACTATTAAATTAAACACAGATTGAACCATATTAGAACCTAAACAGCAGTTTTAACCATAGAAACTTTAATTAAGTTTCCTATCCTTGAGGTTCCCTGCACTGTCATCACCCACTTTCCCCTCCCTGCTAGCTACATCCAAAACTTTGGGGTTTCAGGAGTTGAAGCTCACCACTAGGGAAAATACCATTTTGAAGTACAACTGGCTGCTCCCACTTGCTGTACTTGGTGCCTTGATGAAGACTTTGTACTGCGTAAGCCTTCAGTTTGGGTTGAGTTCGCTGATTTGATAGGATGTGTATTGGCCAAACAGAGACATGCCAGGGAATTCCTGGAGGCCTGGTATTCTATCTGGAGCTCCAGCAACAAACACATGAATTAGACCCTATGTACAAACCATTGAGAAACAGAACCGGAAGTGGTACCAAACACTCCAACAAACGGAAGCATGTAAATAACGAGCGGGACAGAACACCAACGTTTCACCAGAGGCACAATGATGATGTTACATAGCAGGTGACAAAACATTTGCAACCAAACTCACTGGCTCAGCAAGCATGTCTACAACCTAATATAATATGTTAATAGAGTTTGCTTTTATAAAATTTTTGTTCAGTAAATGCTTCCGTTTAAAATGTAAAACCTTGTAACATAATTCCTTGAGTTAATAACTGAGCACACAAATTTCTTTTAAAAAGTAATTGTTTCTATCATGATAAGACCATAAAGACCATAAGAAACAGGAATAGCCATACAGCCCCTCAAGTCTGCTCTGCCATTCAATATGATCATGGCTGATCCGATATTCATCACGCCCACTTTACTTCCCTTTTCCCTTGATTACCCTACTGATTAAGAATCTATGTAACCTTAAATATCCACAAGGTCTCTGCCCTCATTGCTTTCTGTAGCAAAGCATTCCAAAGACCCTCAACACTTTGAGAGAAGAAACTCCTCTTCATCTCATTCTTAAATTAGTGCCCCTTCATTCTGAGGCTATGCCCTCTGATCCCAGACTTTCCCGATGAGGGGAAACGTTCTCTCTGCATTTAACCTGTCAAGCCACTTACGAATCCTAAATGTTTCACAATTTCCTATAAGGATCAATTCGTAAACCTCCATCTGTACTATTTATAAATGTTAAATATTTTGTTGTTATTCTCTTTGTCCCAAATTTGGTGACATTATTCAAGATTCTGGCATTTTGCCACAAGACCAGGGGAGACAGACAAGTACTCAAGACTGCTATACAGTTGGCAGCCATTGCCCTTCACTAGTTCATTAAGGTTTGAAGATTGGAAAATAGAAGTCACATTCCTGATTCCGCACACCAAATGTATGAACTAAATGATGGGAGATAAAAATAGATCTATATATTTTTCAGAAAGGAGGTGTGCATGAGCTTATGACAACTTTTTAAGTAATCAGAATATGTTTAGTCCAGCTTTCAACTGACAAGATATTTATTCTTATTTCGTAGGTTACTACATTTATTGAGGTTTTATACATTTCACAACATTTAGAGATGCTATTATTAGAAATATGCTTGAAAGGTCATTAAGAACTTGCATGAGTTTCAAACTGTTCTGTGCCAATGGTGTTATTTTCAGGTTCTGAGTATTGTTCTAAACCAATCTGTACCTAGACTTACTTTTATGTAACTCTCTCAGGGCAAAATTCTTTTGTCTTTGTTTTTCTAGCTTGACCCACCAGAATTAAGCATATTTTTGGTTAGACAAGATGCCTCCAGGATAGTGCTGACCTATATTTAGTTTTGTTCTGTTGTTTTCTTCTGCAATTGTGCAACATTATCTAAATGTAGGTCAGAGGAAACAGTCACATTGCACCTGGGACTGAAATAAATTTATTTTATTTAAAAATCAGCCTAATAACAAGGAATGCAGTTTCCATTCTGCTGAAAAACAAGAACTCTAGTGTCCGTTCAACAAATGTGGCGATATCATTGCTCACAACACCTTGGCGATACGTGGTCAGAATTTGTGTCAGGTTAGCAAGAGCATAATGTCACAAAATGGGTGTATCTTATACAATTATATTTTGTGGTGGTTTTAACTTCCAGTTTTGATTCTCATATCTTACTCCTCTGAATTACTCCAAAATGACCAAACATTTGTATCTAAATTGCTCTAAGGTCAAGATAAGGTTTTCGCAGTTGACGGGGTAATCATACAGCATGCCATGTCTGGTAATTACTTTTAAACATCAAATTATCTAATGCCTACATAAATCTTATTTCAGGCTTTATAAACAACTAAATATCTCAGAAAGCTACATTTAAAGTTAAAAACATGAAACAAATTTATCACGCAAATGAAATATAAGCAATTTCAGCAGCCATATAATCATTATGAGGATAAAGTAACATCTTCTCTCTAACTCCATGTGTAAATAAAATAATAAGGGATCACATATCTAAGATCTAATCTAGCCATCCTGAGATATTTTCTGTCATTATTTGTAGTTATTTCCCAATGCTACAATTAGGTAAAGAAGTATTGTTTTAAATCATTGTCATGGTCACTCAACAGCAAATCTTGCAATTGATTATTTTGTTTAAAAAAACATATGTTCCAACTACAAAAAGAAAGAGGCATGTGGCAGTTCAGGGGATCACGCCTGCTGGTTAAGGATTCTTCTTCCAGCATGACTAAGGACTGAATGCTAAGGACATGGGTGCCCTTGAAGTTGCTATTCCTCATTAGATAGTACCCTTCATTCTAAATGTGTGTACCTGACCACACCTGAAGCTCTTTGGCAGTTTATTATGGTTTAAAAAAAATAAAGTAATTGCAAACTGCAACTGTCTATCTCAAGTCCTGTAAAAATGGTTTATCATTTCAGTTTCTGAAAAAGTGCATCCATCACCTCATGGATGCAATTAGAGATGGCAACCTCCTTAATGCCAGAGGAATGGCCTCCAAGTATTTGGAATGACACTTCCAACAGAAAATTGATACTTTCACTGTTACTGTGTGAGCAGTTGGAGTGAGTGATGAAGTCTTTAAGTCATAATTCTTCCATTTGATATTACCTGTACCAAAGCTTTCTTGAAGCCAGAACTATTCTTAAACATTGTTATTCCAATAAATCAAAGAATACATTCTCCTGAAAACATTTGGCATTTCAGCCATTTTTAAGTGGCTGCCTTTTTTATTCCATACCTGTTAAATAATAGCTCCTGCGATCAATGAACAGATTTATTTACAGTCTTGTGTCCTATTATACAATTAACATTAAAGACTTAGTCTGACTGTGATTTGTAATTTTTAACTGGAATGTCACGTAACAATTTGGAATTGTCAATCAGGTTGAAGTTGATTGGTTCTGATCATTATAATTAGCTGAATTGATGCTTACAGTTCACCCATGCTAAAACTTTACCACCTTCTTAAATCTGAGCTGCAGGCACCTTTATGGTTGGATGGATATAGACACCTAAAGTAGCACTAGCACCATTTTTGCAGATATGAAGTGGAACGATAGTTTTGGTGAGACAGTTTTGTCTCAGTGTCTTTCAACTGCGAAAAAAAATCAATGAGGATGCTTGCTGCTCAACTGTAGTTGAGTGTGTACTGCTGGAAACTGCACATGCTGACTAAATCTGACTGTGTTATTCACACTATGCCATAGATTAGTGTCAGTTGGAGGACAACTTTGAATGCTTTTGCCTGGTACTACTGAACTCAAAATGGGTATTACAAAATGGCCTTACAGTCCAGCTAACAACAGTGATGCACCTGGCTCCATTTTATGTGAGGTTAGTGCCAGGTATCCATCGCTATGCAGGTCTGCATCAGTTCATGGTTAATAGCTGAAAAAATGCCATCTGATTTTAATTGAATTACTTGCTTCTTGCACTTGATAAACAAGCAACCATGAAATTGGGCTATTCTAGCCTTGGGAACTCCCACCTCTCTGGAACTCACCTAGCTCATTGGAACATGGCTCTGTTTTCAACCTTTATCCAAGTGAACAATATCAGAATGCCTACTTGGCACCTGTCAACTCACCTGGGGAATTTAAATCAGCCTTGAGCTGAAAGATCACAGGAATCTGTTTTGCTTCAGGAGTCTGGAAGCTTGCTCCAGTCAAAGTTTAAATCTCACTACCCAAATCACACAGAAGAATAGCCCTTGTATGTGGTAACTGAGGGTTACTAAAATCCAAATATGGCTCTATAATACCTACAACAACAAAAACAAAATTGCTGGAAAAGCTCAGCAGGTCTGGCAGCATCTGTGAACGATAAAACAGAGTTAACGTTTCGGGTCCAGTGACCCTTCCTCAGAACCTGAAACGTTAACTGACCTGAAACGTTAACTCTGTTTCTTCCGTCACAGATGCTGCCAGACCTGCTGAGCTTTTCCAGCATCTTTGTTTTTGTTCCTGATTTACTGCAGTCGCAGTTCTTTCGGTTTCTATAATACCTATACTTTCATAACTACAAGTGCCGTTTTGGTAACAAGTTGACTTGAGCCGCATAAACACGCTTCTTGTGCACCAGATGCCACTTTTGTCAAGGTAATAGGCAGGTGTGCGGTATGCACCAAAAATATGCAGATCGTAATGTCAGCCAACATTGTTTTTTTTTGACGGTGCCATTACAGCTAACATCTCTCTTTAACACATACATTTAAATATATATTCATCAGCAGAGAGGGCCACTGCCATTGGTTCTTCTTTTTTGTTCTGAACCAACTTGTTCAGATCTGTTATTACATCTCTGGAGTAAGTGAGACCTAAACTGGCCCTCCTGATCCGAAGGTAGGGACACTACCACTGTGCCACAAGATCTCTACAGTTTTGATTTTAAGGTTAACATTTTCTAATCAACTTGTTCAGAGATTTTATTGTACATCTCTGAAATAGACGAAACTGGAACCTGAAACCTCCTGGCTCAGAGGTTACAAAACTACTTCTTCTTAAATAGATTACAAATCGCTTCCAGCTTAATTGCTGACAGACTTCTACAAACTTTATTCATATATGCAGAAATGCTGTGAGCATTTTACTTTGGGTTAAAGTTGATAATGGCAACTGCAATTGATGCAGCTGTGGAGAAGTTATTGTTTTCTCCTGTACAAGTTAGTTTCTACTGGAGCCATCTGGGAATACCTTGGTCAGATTTACTGTTACCAACCCTTCTTGCCATTATCAGTTTAAGTTAATGATACCATTTGGGAAACGATTCCAACACTAGCTCATCAGTAGAAGTAGGCTCAATCTTGATGAGCAATAAACAAATTTATCACATATTACCTCATAGCTAATTATTTCTGAGATCCATGCTAGTCTCACAAGACACTGTCAGGCTCATTTTAAAGTTAAGTACACATTGTTACTTTAGTTTCATGCTGTGAATACTAAGAACAATCACTAAAGCCCTACATAACCTCTGATAAACACATGCAGAACTCATAAGGTCTAAAGAACTCTAGTTAGCTCCTCTAAGGAATAGTCATTCATATCATCTAGACACAGCTTATCTTGTGATGTCAGTTAGTTCTTTAATATACTGACTTGTTCATTGGGCTGGACAGTTGGTTTGTGATGCAGAGTTATGCAGGCAACTGGGATTGTTGAGGTCAACTGAGGTCACCATGAAGACTCTTATTGTGATACTCAGGTTAAACTCACCACTAGCGATCACTGTCTAATAAGAAAGCAGTCTATTGTTCTTTAGGACTATTGCAACTTTCTCTTTCAGGTACTAACTACCTTATGTAACAGTTTTGATTCAAAGGATTTAGATCAAAAGACTTTCTCCTCCTGATGGGTGCTATAAGAAGAAAGATTTGCATCAATATGTGTCAGGGAGTCCTAAAGTAGTTTACAGACTATGAACTGTATTCACAGTTTTAACATTGGAAATGCAGCAGCCAATTTGTGCACACCAAGCTCTCACAAACAACAAATGACCAGATTATCTACTTTTGTGATAACTATTTGCCAAGACTCCCAGGATTGTACGCCGGATCATCCTTGAAGTAGAGCTTCACATTCTGTTACATCTACCTGAGAGGACACGTGTGATCTTGGTTTACCAGCTGACCAATCAGCAGTACACTTCAGTGTCAACTATGACTTTTTTGTGGTTAAATCCTGAGGTGGAGTCTTGAATCTCAAACCTTTGACTCAGAACCCAGAGTGTCATCTCTGAGGTACAGCCAGCAGATTAGTACCCATTCTCCTTGTTTGCAGGATGAAAGCAAGGTTGACCAGAGTCAATGCAGAAGGCTTCAGAGGGAGGGAACAGGTGAGGAATTTGGGGCCTCAGAAGATGGCTTTATCCTCTCAGGATCTTTAGGGAGAAAATCTTTTACTTTAACCCAAGCCAGGAATAGTGAGTACATCCTTCTTTCTTGGCAAAAGAAGTACTCACCTAGACCCAAACCTTCCCTAGGCAAATCTGCAGCCATTTGTGAAGGCAATGAAATATCTATCATTAGTGATGGAGATGACTATAGCTATGAATTTCTGTGAATTGGCTTCCTTTAAAGTTGGAACAGATGATATTTCTAACATCAAACACTGCTGCATAATAGAAGAACCTGACAATCTTTATGACAAGAAAGTTGAATACATTGTGTTGTCTCTGACCAGAGAGGAGCATGCATGTGGCCTTGCCAGGCTTCTCCATAGTATCATTTGCTGCTGATGGCACACACAAGGTTTTGTGGGTGATGCATCTAAATGCTGAGATGTACCAAAACCAAAAAGTGTTACCCTTCCCGAATGTGTAGTTGGTGAGCCACTGGCTCAGATCATCATACATATTATTGTTTGCAATGTTAATAGGCATCAACATGTACCAATCCACTCTTCCCTCAGTATTCCAGTCACCACATCAGATCAGATGGTAACTTCTGTGTGCCAACGGTCATCCACTTAACACCTGGTTCATGATTCCAGTCTGCACCAGCACACCATCTTCCTCAAGTTCCATTCCAAGTCATGCCGCTGACTTTGAAATACAGCTACATTGCTTTACTGCCACTGATTAGAATTTTGGACCTTCTCACCTTAGTGCACTTTGGATGAATTGAGACTACATGGTCCACACATAACTGCAGATGTCAGCTCAGCACCTCCTTCAAACAGGCAGTTAGTGATAGACAATAAGTACTATCAAAGTCCAAAATTTAATTGATTAATTAAAAGGCACTTGAAGGTGCATCACTGACATTGAACCCTTGTGTGTGGCCATTAAACTCCTACTTCTATTCCTTTGTTTACCAAACTAGAATGCTTGCTCTGTCAGTGATGCCTGACTGCATTCACTATCTTTGTGTCTTTCTGGAGAGCCTCTTGGTCTCCTATGGGAAACAAAACTCTCTCCTTCTGTACACCTCCAGCACCATGACCTCCACTATTGCAGCAGAGGGCTGTTGAGCACACATACTGCCATGTTTGTCACTTTTACTCTTCCTCCCACTCAGACTCCCTCCACAAGCATTTTGAGCATTTGCTTTAGTCAGAATATATTTCCATAGACTAACTTGAAGTGGTGGTAATCTTGCATGAACATGAGGTCCACACTAGGGCATACTGCTACTTAGCAGTTGTTTTGCACTAAGCTGCACATCACTATCTTTTATGACCAAGCCAGCGAAACTCACATCCATTGGCTTCTTTTTAAAGTTGCTTATGCAATGGGAATTGGCATCAGGCTGGATTTTTGTATATTTTACCCATAGATAAGATTATCAATTGCTAGGAAAATTCTGAAATTCAAGGTTTTTGAGAAGATTTGTTGATGCGGTCGTTGACTTGCTTGCCGAGCTGGTAAGTTTGTTTGCAAACATTTCATCACCATGCTAGGTAATGTCATCAGGGCACCTCCGGTGAAGCATTGGTGTTCTGTCCCGCTTGTTATTTATGTGTCTTGGCTTGCTGGAGTGGGTGACATCACTTCTGGATTTGTTTCTTAGTGCCAAGACAAGCCAAGCAAAGGCATCAACGATAATTCCCAGAGGCCTGGCACTCAAACCAGAACTCCATTAACAAACATGTAAAACTAGACCCCATATACCAATGACTAAGGAACGAATCTAGAAGTGATGCCACCAACTCCAGCAAACCAAGGCACGTAAGTAGCAAGTGGGACAGAACACCAACGCTTGACCAGAGATACACTGATGATGTTACCTAGTATGGTGACAAAACATTTACAAACAAAATTGCCAGCTCGGTGAGCAAGTCAACAACCAAAAGGTTTGAAATCTTAGTTCATAGAATCTAACAGTACAGAAGAGGCACTTTGGCCCATCAATCTGTAGTGCCTATAGAACACTAAATATACTCTACTTACAGTTTCCAGCATTAGGCCCAGAGCCTTGAACTTCAAGTACACAGGTGTATTTCAGATATTTACTGAAAGAATAAAAATACAACCTTTTACAGTTGAAAACAAAATAAATTTTACATACAAGAATCATGCAATGCAAGCACTAAACAGCATCTTGGGTAACTGCTCATATTCAAAACACAGAATCACCATTATTTCAAAACATGAATTAACAAGAAATTGTCTTTGAATACACTTCCAAGTACCATATGCAAATAAGACAGATCTTACCAACTGATTTGGCAGTCCTCGCAGAATAAAGGCCATCCATCCTATCCACAAATTCCTTTATAAGTCTGCCTTCCTCTGGAAGAATTTCATCTCTCCTTTTAATATATAATAATATATTCAACCGGAGGTAGCACACAACCAACCTGTGTTCGATAGGCATAGTCTTCACTTAAAATGCCATTCATCTGTGGAAGCTTCTCAAGTTTGCTTATGCCAGACTGGAAGGTTTACATACACCAAAGTCATCTTCAATTACCAGAAACACCCCGAGTAAATATAGTTTTACTTAATCTAAGTTTCTGGACTTTGCCTCTGAATTCTTTAGCCTGCCTGTACTGCATGACTGGGCTCACCCTCATTTCTTGAACTTCGAATTGATCTGTGTCAGGTTATATGTTTTTTAAATCAGGTTCAATTTGTCCAAAAGATTTGGTTTCTACTCACTGTGGTCTATTTATAGTTTCCATTGCAACCGAGAAGTCAGTTGCCTTTCTCAGTTTGCCTTTTGGTTTCCCTTTTCAAGTAAGGTCTGTTTGACCACAAATTCTATCATGCAACATTTAAATTTATGGAGATTAAAGCTAACATAGGATGTACTATCATATTCGCTTGCAATTAAGAATAATAATTTCACACCAGCATATAGATTAATTGTGATTAAGAGAGATTTCAATCATGTCCTTTAAAGTGGAGTATTCCTTTACCATAAGAGATAACAAGGTGTAGAGTTGGATGAACACAGCAGGCCAGATAGCATCAGAAGAGCAGGGAAGCTGACATTTCGGGTCTGGACCCTTCTTCAGAAATGGGCGATGGGAAAGGCACTCTGAAATAAATAGAGAGATGGGGGGAGGTGATGACGGAAGGTGGATAAAGGAGCAGATAGGTGGAGAGAAGACGGACAGGTCAAGGAGGCGGGGATGGAGTCAGTAAAGGTGAGTGTAGGTAGGGAACTGGGATGGGGGTTGGTCAGTTGAGGGAAGACGGACAGGTCAAGGAGGCGGGGATGAGGCTAGTAGGTAGGAAGTTGGGGTGAGGGTGAGGGTGGGAGGAGCAGATAGGTGGGAGAAAAGATGGACAGGTCAAGGATGCGAGGACGAGCTGGGCTGGTCTTGGGATGAGGTCGGGGGTGGGGAGATTTTGAAGCTTGTGAAGTCCACATTGAGACCATTGGGCTGCAGGGTTGCCAAGTGAAATATGAGGTGGTGTTCCTGCAGCCTTCAGGTTGCATCGTTGTGGCACTGGAGGAGGCCTTTGCCATTCCTTCTTACTTCATTAAGCCTTGTTTGTCTTAGATGTTCACTAGCAATATGTCATTGAGAAACTGAGCTTAAATCAAATACTTGCATGTTGTTGAAATTCAACAGAAATTAGTTTCAGATATGAAGACACTGAAGGAACCACATTTTACACCAGATCCACAAGACCGAAGATTGGTCCAAATTGAGCTTCAAGCATCATCTAAATAATGTGAACCAGCTTGTTCGACTTCTGGTTAAAATGTTGATAACTCAAGTATATGCTATGGAGACGGCAGAATATTAGAGGTTGGCACCAAGTCTCAGGAACCCTGTGGAACTGGAAGGAGTCATCCTGCTTCTTCTGGTTTCACCCTAAACCAAAATAAAACATTTGACTTGTCTTTCTGCTTTTTAGGCCATATCCACAGCAAGAAAACATGTGCCTCCATTGATCAAGTCCACTGAATTTCTCAGTGTCCCAAAGCAATCATTAGGCTCATAATTAGCATATTCAAGAGATTTCTCTGAAAAGTATTCACAGGCACTTAAGGCATCAGTTTTTTCAGGCGCCCTTGGGGTGTGGAGCTCAATGTGGCAAAATTGGTCATTTTTGTCCATGTGCAATTTTTGCAACATTGCTCTGTTACTAATGTTACTCTGCTATCACAAGGAGCAGCATCTTCTAATTAGTGTGAACACCTTTGATTCAATATTATTACAGTTATCCAAATTCAAATTGTTCACTTTTACCAAAAATATAAGATTGAGCACATCAGTGGTTAACAAAAAGAATCAGCAGCAGTTTGTAAAGGCTTCATTCTTTTGGGAATGTGAAATTGGTCTTACTGATTTTATTGCATGGGAAAACATACTGGAGTGATTTTTAAAATCCAGTAGCAAATCACAAAGACCAATTGTCTTTCTGATGGGTCATAATGATTCTCTCATAGCAACAGGTACAATTTAGAAATCAGTTAATGTTTCCATGCACCTTGCAAATACATCATAGAAATATTATCAGAAGTCACACGAGACCAGGTCACTTCATGTGACGAAGGACCAGCGCTCTGAAAGCTTGTGATTTCAAGTAAATCTGTTGGACTATAACCTGGTGTTGTGTGACTTCTGACTTTGTCAACTCCAGTCCAACACCAACATTTCCACATCGTAGAAATTTTGTACTCAGTATAAATGGTGCCGCTAAGTTAGGGACAATTTAAAATGAAAATGATTTTGAACTTTGCCAGATGTAACTTTTAGGACATGTTCTTGAGGCATCTGGGATCTGCAGGTGAAAAATATGGCACTGAGTTTCACGTTTTGTTTTTGCTACAGATTTGTCAAGGAAGATTGCTGTAATTTTCTGAACAGCTTAGTTAGGCAAACTGCAGTTCGCTGGGAGTGATTAATTCCTAATAAAAAAGTAACAACAAGTAACAGATGCAGATGAAGTGCATTCTGCCCTGAAAAGATCTAGTGAGACATAATTGCCCGATTGCCACCTGAGTCTAATTCGCTTCCCTTATCAAGATTGTGCAGATGAGATCAGGAAGTTTAAAATTTGTGAACAAGGCAAATATGTCAGCCAAATTATTATTAACAAGACTGACTACAATGGCCATGACAAGTATGGGCCTGCCTCTGCCTTACAAAGCCACCGTTCTCAACAGTATAACATCATGCAAATAATCACTTTACAGTGATGTTCCTCACAGAAGACAAAGAACACATTGTTTTCAAAACAACTGGATTTACTGTACTGTGTGACACAAAATATTTCATTCTGCTGCTAAGTTTCAATTTTGTAATGGATAAGATAAGAATTATGTAGCCAGAGTTACTGAAAAGACTCTCTATATGTGTAGAGTGGATAAAACACCTGGTCTTGATGCCTTGCGCCCAAAGTTGCTTAAGAAGGTTGTGGTGGGAGTGACGGACGGGCGTGGGGTTTGGTGTTGAAGTTCGTGAAAACAGCAGGAGAGATCATATTTTTTAGATATGGGAAATGTGCCGAAGGATTGGAGAGTGACAGACATGAAGAAGGGATGTAAGGATATTTCTAACAATTACAGGCCAGTTAATATACCATCATTGGTGGATAAGGTTTTTGAAACAATAATCAATAGGAAAAACTGATTCAGGACTTGAAGAGATTTGAATTAATTTGAATTAACATCCAGTATAGATTGTGTAAGAACAGTTAGTGTTTGACTAATCTAATTGAGATTTTGGATGAAATAACAGAGAAAGTTGATGAAATGAATGCAATGTATGTTCTCTGTGTGGATTTTAAGAAAGGATTTGACAACGTCAATCTGGATAGGTAATTTAACTAAAGGCTTGACAATGATAATTGGCTGTTTTTTAGACTTGGAGGATGGTGGGCATTGATGTTCCCCAAGAGTTAGTTGACACAAATTGAGTGCAACAGAATATAGGTAAACTAGCAGAAAAGGCAGGGGTGTGAAAATTAACACATAAGTGTAAGGTCATGCCTTTTGATGGAAGGGTTAAGCAAATGTGATTTACTGCTATTTGCTTTCTCTATGCCATCCATGCTGACTGTGTCTTTCCAAAGGCTTGTGCTCCTCCCAAATCTGGCACTGAAATCATCAAGGAGAATTAGCTTGTCTCCCTGAGGGACATTGAACAACAAGTGATATTATCCCTGCCCAGTCTGCCAACTTCTTCCAGTTCAGCTTGGGGAGTGCTTTGACTTAGAGGAGACCTAGCTGTAAGACCACCACTTCCTTGTTCTTGTGCAACTGGCATCAGATGAATGCTTAAATAGCCAATGCTGGGCCAGAACATCACATTTATGTTCTGAGGAAGGGTCACTGGACCCGAAACGTTAGCTCCGATTTTTTCCTTCACAAACCTTCACCAGACCTGCTATGCTTCTTCAGCAACTTTGGTTTTGTTCCATAAACAGCAGTGGTAGCTGAACCTGTCAAAGGACTTAAGAACTTTGTAAGGAAGGGCCTACTCATTCAGCACTCACAATAAATAGAAACAGAGAAAATAGAAGCAGGAGTAGGCCAGTCAGCCCTTTGAGCCTACTTTGGCTTTCACTATGTTCACAGCTGATCATCCAACCCTGTACCATATTTCTGCTTTCTTCTTATGCATTGAGATCCCTTTCACCCTAAGAACTAAATTTAACTCCTTCTTGAAAACATCAATGTTTTTTCTCAATGGTTTTCTGAGGCAGGGATTTCCACAGGTTTACCATTGAGAAGAAATTTCTCCTCATCTCTGTTCTGAGTACATACCCATGCCCTTAGATTGTGATCCCTGGTGACGTTCAATAAACAGAAACCACAGAACATCTACAGTGCCTGGTCTTCTCTGAAATCCATCATAAACAGCACCTGCAAGGAAAATCTAGATTTACCTATCAAGAAAAATCAAGACTGGTTTGACAAGAACAACTAGGGGATACAGGAGTTGGTACGTTGCAAGTCCAAGGCACTTCTGAAATGGAAACCTCACTGAAATTCAAGGGAAAGTAAGCACGTCTCCAAACCCATGAAGGTAGAGGTTCAATCAAAAACCTGTGACTTAAAGAATAGATGATAGGTGAAAAGAGCACAGAAAATACAGCGACTCAATGACAGGCATCAATGCAACATTCTTCAGTTCAATTAAGTCCATTCACAGTCCAACGCACAAAGACCTATTCCAAGGAGGCAATAGCCTAGTGGTATTATTGCTAAAGTGTTAATCCAGTGACATCAGTAATGACCTGGAGATCCGAGTTCAAATCTTGCCATGGCTGATGGTGGAATTTAAATTTGCATTCAGAGTCTAATGACGACCATGAAACTGGTGTCAAGTGTCGGGAAAAACCCATTTGGTTCACTGGTATCCTTGAGGAAAGGAAACAGCCATTGCTGAGGCCAGGAGCCAACTCTCCGACACCTCCTCCTACCACCCCCTTGATCATGACCCCACCCCCGAACACCCAGCCATCATCCCCCAAAGCATCCACAACCTCATCACCTCAGGTGACCTCCCACCTACAGCCTCCATACCCGTCATTCCCCAACGCTGCACTGCCCACTTCTATCTCCTTCCCAAAATCCACAAACCTGAATGCCCTGGTCGACCCATTGTCTCCGCCTGCTCCTGCCCCATCGAACTTATCTCCACCTATCTCAACTCCATTTTCACCCCCTTGGTCCAGAAACTCCCTACCTACATCCGTGACACCACCCACACCCTCCACCTCCTCCAGAACTTCCAATTCCCCGGTCCCCAACACCTCATCTTTACCGTGGATGTCCAGTCCTTATACACCTGCATTCCCCATATCGATGGCCTAAAGGCCCTCTGCTTCTTCCTGTCCCGCAGGCCCGACCAGTCCCTCTCCACTGACACCCTCATCCGCTTAGCTGAACTCGTCCTCACCCTCAACAACTTCTCTTTCAATTCCTCCCACTTCCTACAGACAAAGGGGGTGGCCATGGGTACCTGCATGGGCCCAAGCTATGCCTGCCTCTTTATAGGTTACTTGGAACAATCCCTCTTCTGTACCTACACTGGCCCTAAACCCCACCTCTTCCTCCGTTACATTGATGACTGTATCGGCGCCGCCTCGTGCTCCCATGAGGAGGTCGAACAGTTCATCCACTTCACCAACACCTTCCACCCTAACCTTAAGTTCACCTGGACCATCTCTAATACCTCTCTCTCTTTCCTGGACCTCTCAGTCTCCTTCTCTGGCAACCACCTAGAAACCGATATCCATTTCAAGCCCACCGACACCCACAGCTACCTAGAATACACCTCCTCTCACCCACCTTCCTGCAAAAATGCCATCCCCTATTCCCAATTCCTTCATCTCCGCTGCATCTGCTCCCAGGATGAGGCATTCCACTCCTGTACGTCTCAATGGTCGAGAACGCCCTCGACCGTGTCTCCCGCATTTCCCGCAACTCATCCCTCACATCCCCTCTCCGCAATAACAACCAAAACAGAATCCCCCCCCATCCTCATGTACCACCCCACCAACTTCCGGATCCAACGCATCATCCTCCGACCTTCTGCCATCTGCAATCCGACCCCACCACCAAAGACATTTTTCCCTCCCCACCCTTATCTGCTTTCCGGAGGGACCACTCTCTCCATGACTCCTTTGTCCGCTCCACATTCCCCTCTAGCCCCACCACACCCGGCACTTTTCCCTGCAACCGCAGGAAGTGCTACACCTGCCCCTACACCTCTCCCCTCACCACCATCCCAGGCCCCAAGAAGACTTTCCACATCAAGCAGATGTTCATCTGCACATCTGCTAATGTGGTATACTGCATCCGCTGTTCCCGTTGTGGCCTCCTCTACATCGGGGAAACCAAGCAAAGGCTTGGGGACAGCTTTGCAGAACAACTATGCTCAGTTCGCACAAAACAACTGCACCTCCCAGTCGCGAACCATTTCAACTCCCCCTCCCAGTCCTCAGATGACATGCCCATCCTGGAATGCCACAATGATGCTACCCGAAGGTTGCAGGAACAGCAACTGATATCCCACTTGGAAACCCTGCAGCCCAATGGTATCAATGTGGACTTCACAAGCTTCAAAATCTCCCCTCCCCCACCGCATCCCAAAAGCAGCCCAGCTCGTCCCCGCCTCCCTAACCTGTCCTTCCTCCCACCTATCCCCTCCTCTCACCTCAAGCCCCACCCCCATCTCCTACCTACCAACCTCATCCCACCCCCTTGACCTGTCCGTCCTCTCTGGACTGACCTATCGCCTCCCTACTTCCCCACCTACACTCACCTTTACTGGCTCCATCCCCACCTCTTTGACCTGTCTGTCTCCTCTCCACCTATCCTCTCCTCTATCCATCCTCTGTCTGCCTCCCCCTCTCTCCCTATTTATTTCAGAACCCTCTTCCCCTCCCCCATTTCTGATGAAGGGTCTAGGCCCGAAACGTCAAGCTTTCCTGCTCCTATGATGCTGCTTGGCCTGCTGTGTTCATCCAGCCCCACACCTTGTTATCTCGGATTCTCCAGCATCTGCAGTACCTTTTATCTCTGCCATATCCAGTTGTGAATGGTGGTGGACAATTAAGCACTTCACTAGAGGAGGTGGTTTCACAAATATCTCCATTCTCCTGAAGATGGTTGAGCTAAGGATGCCACCCTGATGAACTCCTGCAGTGATGTCTTGGAGATAAGAAGACTGACCCGCAACAACTACCAACATCTTCGTATGTGCCAGGTTTGACACCAACCAGGAGAGATTTTTCAATGACAGCAGCCTGGTTAGTACCAATCTTATTGCTTCCTGACATCTGATTTTCTAATTCATTTGCCAATAGTCCCACCAGATGGCTGCTTAATGTCTGGCCAGTGTGTAGTCCTAGCAGGGATTATGGGACTGGGCAGAGCAAGAGAGTTGCATGCATTCTCTACCTCGACTGTGACCCTTTCACTGAACAGTTGAGGTCAATATTTTCTTCTTTAGTTTTGTGACAGAATGCTAGTTGCTATATTTCACTCGACTCAGATGGAACTTCTGATATTTCAGATGCTTATCCATGTACTTTTTAAAGGTTTCCCCCTGCCAGGCAATGTATTCCAGATTCTCACCACCCTGTGGGGGAAAAAACCTTTCTTCAAATCCCCTCAAAATTTCCTGTCCTTTACCTTAAAATTATGGCCCCTTGTTAATGATCCTTCAACTAAGGCATAACAGCTGCTTTCTATCCTGCCATCCATAATCTTATATACTTCCAACAGGTCTCCCTTCAGCCTTCTCTGCTGGAAAGAAGACAACCTGAGCCTATCCACCCTCTCTTCATAGCTAAAATGCTCTATCCCAGGCAACTTCTTGATGAATCTCTGCTGAATCTCCTCCAGTGGAATCACATCCTTCCTAGGAGGTCAAGTGGTGATGGAGCTTTTTGCATAATCTACTGCTGTCCTTGTGAAAATGACGATCACATAAGGGTGTCAGATATGAAATTGCAGGATTTTGACCAAAGTTAAGCAAACATCATATGTGTCCATCCTAGCAGGATAACATACACCCTGGAGAGTTTCTTAAAAGTGACTGTGGTGCTGAGAAATGCTACTAATGTAACCTCCTAAATCCCCCCTCACTGTCTCTGCTCCAAAGTGATCAATCCTGACTTGGCTACTCTCTTCGCTTAACTGAGGTCCCTGATCCCTGGTACCATTCTAATAGATGAATTTTAATCCAAAGGTACGGTGTGTGCAGGGTTGAGATTGAAAACATTCAGAGAATTAGTTTTTTTGATATCCCAATGCTTTTGACTACAGGGCTCCAAGTATTTTTTTCCATTGGTTTCATGACCACAGGTAGCCTGATTGACTGTTAAGACTGTTAAGTGGGTTATAACTCCACTGCAAAGCCTCTTTGAATAGTGGGCTTTTTTTCAAATGTGCTACCCCATATTTTGTGATATTTGCAAAATTAGGCTTAAGAATTCCTGTATAAGTTTGTTTAAAAGACTTTTCCAGATTCACTGTAAAATATTTATTAAAGATTTTGCCATTGTTGTGTTTAGCAATGATATGCACAGATGCAGCATGATTCATGGGTTAGTCATAAAACCACAATAGAAACAACTAAGGCCTTGAAACAATGTCAGATGGAAGGCCGGACATCCTGTGGCTAAACAACTACATGTGGGATAATCAGATGAGAAAACAAACATAGCCAATGGAATATGGACCAATCAAAGACCAATCATGCACCTCAGAGACCAAAATGGGCCAATCAAAGACTAATCAGACAATCTGGAAACTAATTGTGTTGCTCAGAAGGATAAAGCATGAAGCGAGTTGTTGCACAGGCCATAGCATAAAATCTGAATAGACACACTTATCAATGCAGCATTGTTGGAGTGAGATAATTAATAGAAAAGCAGGACTGAGCTGAGGCAGGTCAGATCCAGAGGACCTATAGTCAGTCTCGTCAGACAAATTAGGAGGCTAGCTGTATATTTTAAATCAATCTGTACTTTTTCTAAGTTTAATATTTTGATCTGCAAATGCCATCTATTCAGGATCATGAATTTCTGCCGTAGATTGTCATGAGTCTTAGCAGACCAAGTTTTAACCCATAGATCTTTGATATCTAGGGTAGGTTGTCCCCTCATGACAGTGGGATCTGGAGTGAAGAATTTGCTTCCCATTGTTTCCTTCTTTGCCATTGCTCTGCTACACCATTAAAGCTCTGGGAATTGAGGCTCTTATATCTTGATATTATGCATTAGCGCCATGTAGGGTATTTTCCACAAACAGCATGCTGCTGTCAAGCTAAAAAGGCATTCTGCCCACCAGACAAATGTATGATGTGGTGTGATGCCAGATACAGAAGAACAGAAGTCCCAGTTACAGGCAGGTTGTTTGAAACAGCACATCCCTTTGGCCATTTACAATAGGCAGTTTATTGACAATACTCAACTAACCTACACTTGCAAAACACAGAACATAATGTCTAACATTTGATATGATTCTGTGATTTGATAGTAATTGTAGCTGTTAGAAAATTTCAATAAGAACCAATTTAAGATTGTCTGTCAGGCTTGCAATGTGGCTCACCTCACATTCTGGAAGCTACATACATTAGGATGTGATCACTTGAGGCAAAAGAAATGTCCAGCCATTGTGCCTATTTCAATTAAACAAATCATGTGGGGCAAATGTTCTTTGATATATTCTTAATGCAACACTTGAACAAATCAGAATTTACTTGCCAAATAAAGCAATACACTTTATCATGCTTCTTTTGAAATTTATTACTCTGGCATCTATCCTGACAAGTTCAAGACAAAAAATTTCAATAGGTTGTCTCCTTTTTCATTACTACACCAGTTCTGTACTAAAGAGGTAAATTAAGTAGTATTGTCATTAATTGGGATTCTAGAATGTTATTTTTTAGATCATAGTCCAGTAAACCATTTATTTTTATTGAAAAGCATACAGCAGAACCATGTCAACCATGTCCCCTATATAGTTAGTGGATTCAGTTGCCTACTAAAGACCAGCATCCTGGATAATTAATCATTGTACATTGTTCTGTAAAATCAACTAAAGTTGTGTAATTATTTGAAATTTTAAAAATATTTTTTAATGGGATATAGGTATCACTGGCATGGACGGTATTTGTTGTCCATCTCTAACTGTCCTTAGTGGTGAGCTGCTTTCTTGAACTACTGCAATCCATCCAGTACAGGTACATTCACAATGCTGATAGAAAGTGAATTCAGGATTTTGACCCAGGAATAGTGAAGGAATAGTGATATAGATTCAAGCCAGGATTGTGCTTGTTATCACACAGGGATAACAAATCAAACTAAATCAGCTTTACTATCACTGGATTTGAAATATATTGAAATCAAAACATTCAATGACCATTAAACTTGCCCAGTTTTTCCTAAATATATAACAGATTTTGAACACCAAGTTTATAATTTAAACATAAATTAATGATTAATAAAAATACCCTCAGAACATTCATCATTTTGATAACTTCAGAGTATCTGGAGACAGAGGAAAACAAAAGAAAGACTGTCTCCAGAAGCTTTCAACATCGTAGATGGTCTCCTGTCAAACCAAGTCAGAGCATGTTCTCTCAATTTTTCTCTTTTCCATCAACATCTGCTATTGTTGACTGGTTAGCACTGATCCTCCCTTGACTGACTGATTTAACACTCAAACAAGTGCCAGCCCTGACCATAGCAACCACTTGATTACTGTTTGTCGAATGGGTCCTTAGATCAGTAATTAAATTACATTTCTTTCCAAGCCAATGATTCTGCCTGTGTCTGTCTTTGTTCTCTTTCAAAACAAGCTGCTGTTCAAAGTTCAATTCTTAACTACAACTGAGAGTTCCAAACCAAAAAATAACAAAAGATAAAAGAAAAATAGTGATGGTCCCTTTGGTATTTGGCTTGGATGGAAACTTGCAGGTTCTTGTGTTTATATTTATCTGCTGTTCTTGTCCTTCGAGATGGTAGAATTGAGGGTTTGGAAGGTCTTATCAAGAAGGTCTTGGTGAGTTTCTCCCACACATTTTATATATTGTATACATTAGTGGTGGAAGGAGCAAATGTTTTAAGTTGGTGGATATGCTACCAATCAAACAGTTTCTTTGTGCTTCACAATTTTGAGCTTCTTAAATGCTGTTGGGATCACATTCATTTGTGGAAGTAACTCTCCTGACATGAGCTTTAAAGATGACGAACTAGCTTAGGGATCAAGATGCGCTTACTTGCTGCAAAATTCCTATCCTCTGAGCTGTTTTGAAGTTCTGGTCCAGTTCCGTTTCTGATCAATGATAATAAGTAGCATGTAGATAAAGGAAGAATTCAGCTAGTGTACTACCATTAAATGGCAAGCGTAGATGGTTAAATTCGCTCTTATCAGAGTTACTCATTGTCTGGCAATTCTGTGCTGAGAATGTCAATTGCCACTTAACAGCCCAAGCTGGAACAAAATCTTGCTGCAGGTGGGACAGACACTGCATTAATATCTGAGGAGTTACCAATTTAATATCATGCAATCACAAGCAAAATTCTTTACATCTGATCTTGTGATAGAGGGAAGATCAACGATGAAGCAGCTGAGGTGGTTGGACAATCAAATCTACCCTGAGAAACACCTGCAGTGATATCATAGAACTGAGATGATTGGCCTCCAAACACCATAGCCATCTTCCTCTGTACAAGGCATGACTTCAAACAATGCAATTTTTTTTCAGAGTCTCTTGACTGAGGCTTTTTGTTACCATACTTGGCCAAATGCTACCTTGTTGTCAGGAGCAATCATCTTTTTCTAAACTTTTTGGTCCATGTTTTGACCATTTTTGTAATGAGGTCAGGATTTGAGTGGTCCTTGCAGAACCCATGGGAGGGGCATTAGCTCAAACAGTAGGGTGCTTGCCTTGCATATGAGAGATAGCAGGGATAATGCCTGTATTTTCTACTCCCTTTAAAGTGGTGGCATGATTGCACAGTGGTTAGTACTGTTGCCACAGCACCAGGGACCTGGGCTCAATTCCAGCAACTATCTGAGTGGAGTTTGCACATTCTCCCCATGTCTGCATCAGTTTCCTTCGGGTGCTCCAGTTTCTCCCACAGTCCAAAGATGTGCAGATTAGGTGGATTAGCTATGTTAAAAATTATCCCATAATGCCCAGCAATGTGCAGGTTAGATGGGTTAGCCATGGTAAAAACCTCATGTGGGTTAACGGGGATGGGGTGGGATACTCTTCAAAGGATCTGTGCAGACTCAATGGGCTAAATACCTCTTTCTGAATTATAGGAATTCTATCAGTGGAACAATAGCTAGCACCATTGCCTCACATTGCCAAGGGCCCAGGTTCAATTCCAGCCTTATGTGACTGTGTAGAGCTTGCACGTTCATCTCTTGTCCGCCAAGATTTCTGCTGAGTGCTCTGGTTTCCTTCCACAATCAAAAGATGTGCAGGTTAGGTGGTTTAGCCATGGTAGATGCAGGGTTATGGGAATAGGGTGGGGGTCTGTGTCTGGGTGGGATGCTGTTCAGAGGGTCGGTGATACTCAATGAGCTGAATATCCTCTTTATGCATTCTAGGGACCCTGTGATTCTAACCCAAACTCAATATCAGTGAGTAAGTTATTGCTATATTTGCTTGCATCATTGAAGATACCTTCCACCACTTTGGTGAGGGTCAAGAATTGATTGTGTTAGGGTTTCAATGATATAGTACTTATTAGTGACTTGCATAACGTCATAGGAAGTCACATATCCAAATCTGCTGATGACACAAAGTTAGGCAGCATTGCAGACAGTGTAGCATAACATTACAAAGGGATATTGACAGACTACATGAATAGGCAAAACAGTGGATGGAGTTCAATGTAAGCAAGCGTGAGATTATCCATTTTGTACCAAAAAAGAATAGATCAGGGTACTTTCTCGGTGGTATGAAGTTCAACACAGTGGATGCCCAAAGAGACTTGGGGCTTCAGGTGTTTAGATTATTAAAATGTCATAGACAGGTGCAGAAAATTACCAAGAAAGCTAACGGAATGCTGGCCTTTATATCTAGAGGACTGGAGTACAAGTATGCAGAAATCATGCAGCAGTTATACAAAACTCTGATTATACCTGCTTGGAGTACAGCAGGTAGCTCTGGGCACCATATGTTAGGAAGCACATATTGGCCTAGGAGGGAGAGTACAACGTAAGTTTACAAGAATGATACCTGGACTTCAGGAGAGACTATACAAATTGGGCTTGTTGTCTTTAAAATTGGAAGGTCAAGGGATCTGATCAGAGTCTTCAAGATCTTAACAGCGAAAAAACAAGGTAGATGAAGATAAACTATTTCCACTGATTGGCGATTCTAGAACTAGGAGGCATAGTCTGAGAATTAGGGCCAGACTGTTCAGGAGAAATGTTAGAAAGCACTTGTACACAGGAAGGGTGGTAGATGTTTGGAACTCTCTTCCACAAACAGGAGTGAATGCTGGATCAGTTGTTAGTTTTAAATGTGAGACAGGTAAGATTTTGTTAAGCAAAGGCAATAAAGGATATGGGCCAAAGGCAGGTATATAGAGTTAGGCCACAAATCAGCTTTGATCTTATTGAATAATTGAACAGATTCGAGGGACTGAATGGCCTACTCCTGCTCCAATGCTCCGACACTGGCATCTTAAGTGGTTGGGTTATATTTATCTTGCTTTCTCTCCTCAGGACAAACCTGGCAACATTTCAAATTGTCGAGTAGATACCAGAGTTGTAAGGTTGACTGGGGGAACAGACAGTTTTGGAGCATAAACCTTCAATACCATTACTGAGATGTTGCCTGGGTTCAGAAAAGTTGCAGTATCTAGTCCTTCCACCATTTTCATAACATCACAAGGAGTGAATCCAATTGGCTAAAAATTGACATCTGTGATAGAGGAACTGTGATATTTGGGTGAAGATGGTTTTAACTGTTTCTTCTTACCCTTTCCACTAATTTATTAGGCTTCTCTATCATTCAGGAAGTAGCCCTACATTTTAGCATCAGGAGGTTGACACCAGCTTTTTAATTTTGCCTGGTGCTGCTCTTGAAATGCCCTCCTGCACTGTTCATTGAACCAGAGTTGAGCCTTTGGTTTGATGGTGTTGGTAGAACAAGGGAATATGGAATAGAGAACTAGGGTTACAGATTGTGATTGAATTCAATTCTATTACTACTGGTGGCTTATAGCAACTTTCAGATGTAAAGTTTTGAGTTGCTAGATCTTCTCAGAAGCTATGCTGTTTAGTTTAGTGGTTGTGCCAATCAACAATATTTAAGGTATTATAAACAGGAAGGTGGGACTTTGTCATCGTGATTATTCCTCCTACAACTGATGTGGACAGATGTGTCTGCAATGAGGAGATTGTTGAGCAAAAGATCATGTAGACATTGTCCACTTGGTATTTCCATCTCCAAGTGCTCCATGCAGAATTCTCTTCAGGATTTGCCAGCTCAGTCAGTGGTGGTACTTCTGAGCGACTCTGTGATGAAAGTTGATTAATCCATTCTGTACATTCTGTGTTTTTGCCACACTCAGTGCTTGTAACTGGTTTTCAGCATGGAAGAGTACTGATTCATCAGGTGATGGAGTGCTGTAGGTAGTCATCTGTAAGAAGTTTCCTTGCCCATGTTTAATTTGGCACCATGAGATTTCATCAGGTCCAGAATCAATGTTGAGGACTCCCAGGGCAACTCACTCCTAACTGTATACTATCTTTGCTTTTCTGTCCTGTTTGAGGGAAAGGATATAATGTGATGATAGTGGTAACTTGAAAGTTAGGTGCAATTTGGTGAGTAAGGCTATGTCAGCCTTTTGGTTCACTAGTCAGTGGGGTTTCTTCCCAGGTTTGGGCACATGTTAGGAGGCTCCAAATGTTTCCCAAATATTATAAGGGAGTAGGATAGAGATGGCATTATCACTGGACGAGTAATCCAGAAACCCAGATACTGTTCTGATGTTCAATTTCACCTGGCCAGATAGTTGAATTTGAATTTAATGGAACCTGAAATGATAAATTCCATTAATGATTGTGAAATCATTGCCAATTGTCATAAATAAATCTCATTCATTAATATCCTTAGGGAAGGAAAACTGCCATCCTTGTCATCCTTACATGTGACTTTAAACTTGGTGTGGTTGTCTCTTAACTGTCCTCTGAAATGGCCTACCAAGCTATTCAATTGTAACAATCACTAAAAAGTCTCCAGAAAAGAATGAAGCTTAATTGACAACATGGCACTGATGTAGACATTGGGAATGACAACAGTAAGCTCAGCCTTGTTGACTGTGCGAAGTCCTTTTTAGTAGCTCTAGGGATCAGTGCTAAAATTGGGAGACCTGTCTCAAACTAATGAAACAACAGCCTGACAGTGTCATGCTTACGGAATCATACTTTACACACAATGTCCCAGACATGCCATCACTATTCCTGGGCACCTCCCACTACTCCCACTGGTAGGACAGATCCAGTAGAGATGGTACATGGTGGTATCTAGTAGGAGGTAGTTGCTCTGGGAATCTCTTGGCATCGGGTCAAACATGAGCAAGGAAACCACCTACTGATTATCACATACCAATCTCCCACAGCAGATGAATCAGTGCTCCTATATGTTCATCAGCACTTGCAGGAAGCATTGAGGATGGCAAAGGTGCAGACTGTAGACTGGGTAGGGAACTTCAATGTCAAGCACCAGGAGTGGCTTGGTAGCAACTAGGCAAGTTCATTGAGTGCTGAATAACATAATGACTGCATCGTGTCTGTGGCAGGTGTGTGAAACAAGAAGGAAAAAGCATACTTGATGTCATCTTTGCCAATATGCAAGTAACCAATCAGATCTGCCAGTAACCAAACAGATGCATCTGACCATGTTAACATCAGTATGAGTACCCACTGTGCAATCCTCGTGGAAATGAAATCCCATCTTCACAACAAGGATAGCTCCCATAATTTTATATGGCACTATCATCATGTGAAATGGAGAGGCTTTGAACAGATCTAGTAAATTAAGTCTGGTCATCAATAAGACAATGTGGACCAGCAGCAGAAGTACAGTCAATCACAACATGCAATCTCATGACCCTGCATATACCCTACTCGAATATCACCATCAAGCCAAGGAAGCAACCAATCATTGCAGAGTGCGGGAGGGCATGCCAAGAGCAGTACCAGCATCATTGCAAGGGTCAGTAAGCTCCTGACTTCATTACAGCTGAATTCCAGAGGTAAAGTGAGAGTGATTGCCCTTGACATCGAGACCACATTTGACCAAATGTGGCATCAAGGAGCCCTAGCAAAACTAGTGTAAATGAAAACCAGTGAGCTAATTCTCCTTTAGTTGCAGTCTTACCCTATTCAAGAGGGAGATGATTGCAGTTCTTAGTTGTCTCAGCTGGAGTTCTTCAGGGTAGATATTTTCTAATCAACCCATTAAGGGATGATATTATGCAGGTAGGACTTAAGCCTAGGCACTGTATTACAAGATCCCTTCTTCAGGGTAGTGTGTTAGCCCTAATAATCACTAGATGCTTCATCTATAATTTCTCTCCATCATAAGATAAGAAGTGAGGATGCTTGCTGATGATTGTGCAAGGTTCAGCACCATTCGTGACTCCTCAGAGATGGAAGCAATCCATGTCTAAATGTAGCAAAACCTAGACAATATTCAGATATAGACAAACAAGTGGAAAGTAACAATTGCACCATGGAAGCACTGGCAGTGACCCACTCCAACAAACAAAATCCAACAATTGTCCTTTGAGATTCATTGTCATTGCTGCTGAATGCTCCACTATCAACATCATGGGGGTTACCATTAACCAGAAACTGAACAGGACTATTCAAATAAAGCAGGTCAGAGGCAAGGAATCTTCCAGCAATTAACTCCTCCTGACTCCCCAATGCCTGTCCACCATTTACAAGGCACAAAACAGGAGTGTGATTAAATATTTCCCATGAATTGCCTGGATGAATACAGCTCCAAAAACACTCAAAAAGCTTAACACTATTCAGAATGAAGCAGCCTGCTTAATTGGCATCACACTTACAAACATTTAATCTCACCATGCTAGAAACACAGTCAGAGCAGTGTGTAGCACCTACAACAGGCACTGTACAAGTTCTTCAAGGCTACTTAGAAAGCATCGTCTAAACCTACTTCCATCTAGAAAGACAAGGACAGCAGGTAGATGTGAACATGATCACTTGCAAGTTACTCTCCAAGCCACTCACCATTCTGGCTTAGAAATATTTTGCCATTCCTTGAGTGTCATCGTGTCAAATTCTGAAAGTCCATCTATAATGGCATTGTGTGTCTACCCACATAAAATGAACTGCATTGGTAAAGAATACAGCTCATCACCAATGGCTCAAGGGAAATTACTGATGGGCAATAAATGTTGGTTCAGCCAACAATGTCTTCGTTCCATGACTGAATTAAACAAAAAGCCTAACAGGATCAATAGGTTTACCATTATTTTCTCCAACATCCAGTTTATTGCCAGGTGTTTGTCGAGATTTATTCTATTTTGACTTTGCTGTTGTGGCTTTTTGAGACTGGAAGGCATGCTGAAGCATTTTGAAGGGCAATGTAGAGTCAATTAGCATGGGGCTGGATGAACACAGCAGGTCAAGCAGCATCATAGGAGCAGGAAAACTTGACGTTTCGGGCCTAAACCCTTCATCAGAAATGGGGGAGGGGAAGAGGGTTCTGAAATAAATAGGGAGAGAGGGGGAGGTGGATAGAGGATGGATAGAGGAGAGGATAGGTGGAGAGGAGGCAGACAAGTCAAAGAGGCGGGGATGGAGACAGTAAAGGTGAGTGTAGGTAGGGGGGTAGGGAGGAGATAGGTCAGTCCAGGGAGGACGGACAGGTCAAGGGGGCGGGATGATGTTGGTAGATAGGAGATCAGGGTGTGGCTTGAGGTGAGAGGAAAAACAGGTTAGGGAGGTGGAGATGAGCTGGGCTGGTTTTGGGATGCGATTGGGGGAGGGGAGATTTTGAAGCTT
>JAHRHZ010000013.1:3700370-3713707 GCA_024137785.1 Ginglymostoma cirratum
AGCGGGCGGTGCGGGGTTGGGGAACGATGAGGTTGGAGGCGGTGGGTGGGAGGTCACCTGAGGTGATGAGGTTGTGGATGGTTTGGGAGATGATGGTTTGGTGCTCGGGGGTGGGGTCATGATCCAGGGGGCGGTAGGAGGAGGTGTCAGAGAGTTGGCGCCTGGCCTCAGCAATGTAGAGGTCAGTGCGCCATACTACGACTGCCCCTCCCTTGTCCGCGGGTTTTATGGTGAGGTTGGGATTGGAGCGGAGGGAGTGGAGGGCTGCGCGTTCTGCGGGGGAGAGGTTGGAGTGTTTGAGAGGGGTAGAGAGGTTGAGGCGATTGATGTCTCGACGGCAGTTGGAGATGAAGAGGTCGAGGGAGGGTAGGAGGCCTTGGGGTGGTGTCCAGGAGGAGGGTTTGTGTTGGAGGCGGGAGAAGGGGTCAGTAGAGGGAGGTTTAGATTCGCGGTTGGAGAAGTAAGCGTGGAGGCGGAGGCGGCGGAAAAACTGCTCAATATCCAAGCGTGAGCGGTATTCGTTGATATGTGGGTCGAGGGGGACAAAGGTGAGCCCTTTACTGAGGACTGACCGTTCGTCCTCAGTGAGGGGGAGGTCTGGGGGGATGGTGAAGACTCGGCAGGGCTGAGTGTTGCTGTCTCCTCTGGAGCTGCTGGCTGCGGAGGCTGTAATTGAATTTAAACTGAATTTAGACCTATTTGCACTAGTCCAGAGAATGCTAACCATAGAGGTGATTATATGCAAAGATATCATATATGCCCCTGCATTCTGGCTATACTTTCTAAAAGCATATTGCCGGGGAGGAAGTGTATTTGAGCATCAGTCCTCATTTCTACTGTATAAGTGCTTTGACTAGTATTTTAACTGTTACATGGAGTATTCTGCCTAATCCTGTCGTAACAGTCTTGCAAATTCTACACTTTGTATTGTATTATTTTTATAGAATTGTATATATATTTATATGTAAATGTTCTGCAAACGTGTTTTAGAGTTGTCTGCACAGTTGCAGGATTTGGAATTTTCAGTTTATATATTTTGAAATCTTTTGTTAGTTTTATGATTGCATTAAATAAAATAATTGCTCTATGTGGAGACTATTCTGATGTACAGATTAACAATAGCAGGAAAAACATACCCAATGAAACGTACCTGAGTGTTCTTTGTACTGAACTGCCTTTCCCTAGGGCAACAAGCAATATCTTCAAATTATTTCTCACGTTGAGATTGAAACTCTGGAATTTTCCTCACTTTCTGCCTTTGCTTGCCTCGTGTGGATTACATCACAAACACCTGGGTACTGCCTCCGGCCTGCCATCCAATAATTATAGGCCTGGATACTGGTTGATTCACAATCTGTCAGCATTATTTTCAATTGCTGTGTGTCTCTCATTACAGAGAACTGCCTCCACCACCTCCACACTTCAGATTCGCAGACAGTTCCACCCCCTGTCTCACCCAGTCTCAGGAACGTATGCCAAAAAATCTATTTTACCAGCACCCACACATGTTTGGCACCGACTAAAGCAAGGAATGTCTATTATTACAATATTTACGCTCAGTTTGGAAGTTACAAATATCAAATGTTAATTTTTAAAAATAAGTGCTTGTTTCCAAGTACATTTATTGTCACGGCAGTCAATTACATTCTGGTATTTAGTCTCATTGAATACATATTATTGCATACTCCATTGATCTCATATTTTTATCAAAAAATAAACATTGGATTGATGATGCTGTCTGACCACGTGCAAGATTCAATGTAGCTTTGTGAAGTAAGCAATTTATCTGTTTAGCTGCACATTTTGTTATTTGCTCATTAAAAAAGATTGTCTTCCTTGCTTACCTAATGTAATCCAGTTGAGATAGTACACTGAAATCATGTTTGCATCAATTGCTGATTAGATAGCACTTAAATTACTGATTTGATATTTAGAAAAGAATTCTGTTAGATATTCATAAACAGAGAGGTTAGAACTTGAAATCTGAAACATGTTGTATAAAGATTGTGTCTTATTAATTTTTTTAAAACACGTCTCAAAGTAAAGCTTGCCACTTAACAGAGACAGAAATAGAGGTCTCAGAATCAGTCAACTCCCTAGTGAACAGCTTTACACTGAAACTACTAAAGAGAAATAATCTGCAAATGATGTTCACTATCTTCCCTTTTCAGTACTATCTCAAATTGCACTGCTGTGAAGAAACTTGCATCTGTCTGCACCAAGTATCCAGTACAAATAGACTGAACACAGGGTAGTTACAACATGTTGAAGGAATTGTGCAAGATTTTAAGCAGGCATGTCACTGAAAGTATCTGCTGTTACACTCCATTTGTCTCTTTTAATTCTCTTGCCAAATGTGCGCCCATTTCTGAGTTATGTAAAGTGACAGTATATTGCCATCATGTTATCATTTAAATCTGATGGATGTCTTGTTTATTGTCTTCTGGCATCAATAGCCTTTCTTTGGTAATTCGCCTGTCCAGTCTTGTGGGATCCAATGCACATTTGTGTACGATGAGCTCGAAGAGACCCACTGACAAATCAGACTGTTACCAATATTGAACTTGGTTCCTGAAAGTTTCTTGGGTACTTTTTTCAGGTCATGTGCCTGGCACCTTGAGAAAAAATGATGGTCTGGAGAGGATATACTAAACTTTAAGAAGGCAACAGTATTGAGAATTCAGTAGTTAGAGGGGCAAACAGACAGCTTTGCTATCTAGACATGAAATTAATGTTGAATACTGCCTGCCTGACATCAGTTACTGCCATGAGTGTACTTAATGTTCTCCTGAAAGGGAAGAGTGATAAAGTCATGGTTCATGTCAGAAGCAGTGACATATGGAGAAAGACGTTTGAGACTTGATGTCAGAGTTTGAGGAGTTAGGAAGGAAATTAAAAACTAGGGCATCAAAATTATCAACTTATATATTGCTTTAGTGCTCAATGAGAGTAGAAATGTGATCTTATGATAGATTAGTGTGTGGTTAGAAATATGGTATAGACAGGAGAGCTTCACATTCCTGGGTTAAGGTTAGCATTAGGGGCTCTAGTGGAACCAAATCCCTGGGGCAAGACTTGAGTTTGGTTAAATAGATCAAGAACCAGCATGTTTTCAGACAATGCAACTAGTTTTGTGAGGAGGTTTCAAATTAACTGAATTAATTTAGCAGGTCATTAAGTACCGAGAGGTGCTATTGTAAAGTAGAAACAAGATGCAAAGATATAGAGAGTTATAAATAATGCTGGATTAAATAGAAACTCAGAAATACAAAGAGGTCAAAGATTTGTTTGGGATGTGTTTGTGTAAATGCACAAAGTATGCATGCTGGTGATCTGTAGACACAAATAGTCAAATAGGATTGATAATAAAATAAGATCTGTTCCAAAAAGTGAATGATTAGATAATTAATTCTAGTTATATCATAGAAAGGGAAAGAACAAAATGGAGAGTAACATTTTGATTAAGGTGTCCAAAAGGGAAGAAGTCCTTGAGGGACCAAGGACAGAAATTGGCTAGAGTTTAGGAACCTATTGTATTAAATGAGAAATTTTATATGTCACCAAGTAATGGGAAGGAATTAGTTACTGACAAATGTAACACGATAGAGCATTGAAAATGACAGACTTCAATGCCCTTTTGTTAAGTGATGCAGTTACTGTGTTAAGGGTGATAATTTCTGTGGTGAGTTTGAGTGAATTTTCCTGATCAGTGCACTTTTTGACAATGAGTAAAGCAACATTAGAATCATAAAATCCCTACAGTGAAGAAAGAGGCCATTTGGCCTATCTAGTCTTCACCAACCTTTCTGAAGAGCATCCCATTCAGACCCAGCTCTCCACCCTATCCCTGTAGCCTCACATTTCCTATGGCTAACCCACCTAGCTTGCACATCCATACACACTATGGGGTAATTTAGCATGGCCAAACAACCCAAAGTGCACATCTTTGGACCATGGGAGGTAAATGGAGCACCTGGCAGAAACCCATGCAGACACAGAGACAACATGCAAACTCCACACAGACAGTCACCAAAGGCTAGAATCAAACCTGGATTCCTGACACTTTGAGGAGAAGTGTTAACTCCTGAGCCTCCATGCCCTCTAACATCGCTGGGGCTTTTCCTGCAGAATGAATAATATCAATTGGGGAATGTCACAGTGGGAATTATTACATGAGAAAAGTACTTCATTGGTTGTAAAGTGCTTTCAGGTGACTGGTGGCCTTGAACAATGTTAGTCAAATGCAAGTTTTTCTTTTTAATACAGGGATACATTCCAGGTCACTGGTGAAAGTAAGATTAAAAATTGCAAACGTGGCATGCTACAATATTCCAATTCTCCTTATCTAGAGGTTTACCTTTTGTTCTTTCACGTGAACATCACATACAGGGCTAACATTTGTTGCCCACCCCTTTCAGTGATGACAATTTTAATTGTTACAAGTTTTTTCAAGAAAATGTGGAGAAGTATAATGGCAATGACAGACCCACCAGTATAATATTGATGGCATGGAACTTTCAGAAGCAATAATCCAAGAGAGAATTAGTAACCTTTTGGGTAAACAGAGTCCAATATGGGAGAGATGACCCAAATTCGTTCAGATAAATTGCACTTGACTGGCTTGATTGATTTTTTTGATAGTAGGTATGGATTGCACCGGTCACATTATATACATAAGCTATCAAAAGTGCCACATATGTTAGCAAGATTGAAGCCTGTGTGTTAAAATGGGCAGTCCTAGCACAGTTGCAAAATATGCAAGGGATAAAAATAAAGAGTTGTAGTGAATGACTGACTTTTGGGCTGGCAGGAAATATACAGTGGAGTCCTGCAGAATTCCAAATGAAGATCACTACTGTTTTTAATATACATTAAGGTCTTGGACTCCAGCACACAGATAGTAACTTCTGAATTTGCAGTTGACATGAATTTTGGGAATGTAGTGACCAGTGAGGCAGATAGTAACAGACTTGAAGAGGATACAGGAAGGCTGGATAAATGAGAAACCATCAATCTTCCACAATGACCGAAACACTGGAAGCAACATGTGCACACAAAGCCCAGCCAACTGTATAGCTGCCTTACAACCATTTGGGAACTTGTGCAAGAACAAAGTGACGTCAGCACAACTAGTCAAGCAAAGGCCTGGCATAATCATAGTCACTGAATCATATGTTACGACAATAAATCAGACCCGTCCATCACCATGCCTGGGTATATCTTGTCCTATGAGAAGACAGGTGGACTGGCAACAGGAGGAAGTTAGATTGATTTCAGATCCCATGATGTTTTATGGAGTCAGGTCAAGCATGGAAATGGAGCTTCTTGCTGATTACCATCTACTACTCTCTCATAGCTGATGAATTAGTACTCATTCATTTTAAGAACTGTTACAATCCCTTTAGTGATCAGTAAATCTTAAAAAGAAATTTAAACTTACTGTTTTTAGCTGAAAGGATGACTGGAAAATATTTCTTTTTTAAGACTTTCATTTTAACAAATAGACTAAAAGCAATATTAACTAAACACTATTGTTACAGCTGTTACTCTAGAAACTACAAACTGTTGAACAAAACAATTGTTTTTTGCCATTTGGAGCAGCACAGTGGTTCAGCGGCTAGCATTGCTGCCTCACAGCACCAGGGCCTCAGGTTCAATTCTGCCCTTGGGTGACTGTCTGTGTGGAGTTTCCACATTCTCCCTGTGTCTGAGTGGGTTTCCTCAAGGTGCTTTGGCTTCCTCCCACAGTCAAAAGATGTATAGGTTAGGTGGATTGACCTTACCAAATTACCCGTTGTTTTCAGGGATGTGCAGGCTAGGTGGAGTAGCTGTGAGAAACTGGATATCTAATTCTCCCTGAACCAATCCAAAGTAATTTGTAATATCTGAGAGTGTACTTTCTTTGTTTTACATTCCCAGCATTGTACCTATTAACCCAAAATTACCTTATAAGGTGTGGTTTTCCTCCTAGAGAAGTTTCTTCAAGCACAAGCCAGGTGAATCTTCCAACATTGTTCCAAATTCTTACAAATTTGAACTTTTCAATCTGAGTTTGAGTTCAAACCAACATGCCTGGACAGAGAATCACAGAAACTTAGAACTGATAGGAGTGTCCATCTCATAGCTCTTGATGATAAAAGGTCCCATCTTTAAAACTGAGGATAACACTCATTATGTTGTGGGAAACTGTCACTGTGGTAAATGAGATAGATTTGGAATAGATTGAAACTGGGCAGCCATGATGCGAGGTGGGTCATCAACAGAAGCAGAACTGCATTCAACTACAATCTGTAATGTCACGGCGGGACTCTGTCACTGTCATCAGCTGGAAGATTAACCATAGTACAATGAGGTACAGTGTGCCAACATCAGCACCAGGCATATTTAAAAATGAGATGTCAGGCTGACAAAGCTACATTGCATATTTTAAAAAAATTGAAAAAGATAAGCAATCCTGCAAACTGTGGATCAGATCAAAGTTCCCTAGCCCTGCCACAACTAGATGCAAATTGTGCTGGATATTTAACAACTCATTGGAGAAGGAGGGTCCACAAATACCTTAATCCTTAAGGATGGCATATCTCAAAATGTTAGTGCAAAAAACAGGACTGAAGCATTTGCAACAATTTTCAGTCTGAAGTATCAAGTAGATGATTCATCTTAGTTTCCTTCTGAGGCTCACAGTTTCACTGAGGTCAGTCTTAAGCTAATTCAGTTTACTTCACACGGTATCAATAAATGGATGAAGGCAGTAGACTCAGTAAAAGGCAATGGGCCGTAACAAGATCCTGTCTCCAGCATCGGCAGTTCCTACTATCCCTGGCAGTAATGCTGTGTTCCAGAACCATCTGCCCCCCAACTCCCACCCCCAAATCAAACTATTCCAGGACAGCAGTGTTATCTATCTTACAATGTGAAATGTTTTCTTGGTATGTTTGAACCTCAAAAAGCATGACACATTTAACACAGCCAATTACTTCCCCACAACCTCTTAAACATTATCAAAGTGATTGATAAAAAAGGGGGCATCAATTGGGATGGTGATACTGAACTGCAGAGGTGGACTGACTGTCCTTGACATCAAGACAGCATTTGTCTGAGCGTGGCACCAAGGAGCCATAACAAATTGAAGTTGAAGTGCTCTGGGGATGGAGGGAGGTATCTCACCACTGGTTGAAATCATACTTTGCTCAAAGGAAGACGGTTATGGTTATTGGAGGCATTCATCTCAACTTTAGAACATGAGTGTAGGAAGTCCTAAAAATAATATTCTTGGGAAACCCACCTTCAACTGCTTCACGCATCCTTCGTCATAAGGTCAGATGTGGGGATATCTGGTGATCATTGCACAATGATAAAGCCATCATTCACAGCTCCTTAGATACCAAAACAATCTGTGCCCTTATGCAGCCAGGCTTGGGTCATATTCAGGCTTGAGTTGATAAATGTCAAGTGGCTTTCCCACTGCACAAGCACCAAGCAATGAACTTCTCCAATAAGAGAGAATCTTACCACTTCCACTTGACATTCCGTGACCATTGACATCACTGAATCCCTTACATGTCAACATTCTGGAAGTTACCATTGACTAGAAAATGAACTGGACCAGCTATATAAAGATAATGTTGTTTACAAGAGAAGGTCTGAACTTGGGAAATTGCAACAAAGGACTTCTTAATCTCTTCACTCTCTAAAACCTTTCCATCATCTTGGGCGTATCTTGGAGAGTCATGGAATATTCTCCAGTTGTCTGGATAAGTACTACTCCAATAACACCATTCAGGACAAGACAACCCAATTCTTTGACATTTGTTGATCACCAATGAACACGGTGGCAGCCATATATACCATCTATGAGACGTGCTGCAGAAACTCCTCAAATGCACCTTGGACAACATTCCATACATGAAAACTTTTTTTGCATAGAAGAACATGGGAATATCACCACATGCAATGCTAGTTCCTTCCAAATCACGCGCTATCCTTATTTGGAAATCCACTGTCATCTCCCTAGTCCTGAAACTTAGTGTTCAACATTCTAATTGCTGGAGCTTCTTTGAGGAAACCCAAAAAAACAAATGTCATTTTAGTTCAGAACTTGGGGAGTGGAATTATGGAAAACATATTATTTGTATTAGTATATGATAATACAGTGTGGAGCTGGAGGAACACTTCTGAAGAAGCGTCCCGACTTGAAACATCCTGCTCCTCTGATGCTGCCTGGCCTGCTGTGTTCCTCCAGCTCCACACCGTGTTATCTCTGACTCCAGCATCAGCAGTTCTCACTGTCTCTGAGTGAACTATAACCCCGTTTGTATTAGTATAACCCTTTTAAATTAAAAAAAGTTATCATGTTTTATCTTTGTTTTATGCTTCTTGTCAATCTACAAAACTTGAGTTTCTCATCTCTGGTACCATTCTTATAAAATTTTATTGCTTCCTTTCTAGTGCCTTCATATCTTTCCGGGACATTCCAATACTCCAGCTGAGGTCAAACATAGGTCCTACGCAGGTTTAACAAAATCTTCTTACTTTTTTTACTCTATGCCATACTGATTACGGCAAGGATTCCAGAGACTTTATTAACTACTTTCAAACTGTTCTGCATTTGCAATGATTCCTTTTCAATGGAAGTCTTTTTTATTATTCTGTCATGGATGCAAAATTGCTGACTTGGCTAGCATTTATTGTCCATCCCCAATTACCCTTGTGAAAGTGGCAGTGAGATGCTTTCTGCTGTCAGTGTGGTGTGGGTACAACCACAGTGCTGTCAGACAGTCAGTTCCAGGATCTTGACTCAAAGGTAGTGAGGGAATGTAAATATAATTCCAAATTGGAAAGATGTATGGCTTGTAAAGGAACTTGCAGTTGTTTGTGTTCTTATGCATGTCTTCGTCGTTCTAAGGGTTGCAGTTGGCGGTTTGGAAGATGATACCAAGGTAAATTGTACCTGTTACTTTATATTATCTCACTATATTCATCCTACCAAAATTAATATGGCACAAAGCTGGTTGAAAAGGTGAGCTGCGAGGAGGATGCAGAGAGGTTGCAGTGTGATTTAGATAGGCTGAAAGGCTGCATGGCAGATGCTGTATAGTGTGGATAAATGTGAGGTTATCCATTTCGGTAGCAAAAGTAAGAAGACAAATTTTTGTTTGAATGTTGTAAATTGAGAAAGGGAGATGTTCAACAAGATCTGGGTGTGTTTGAGCACCAGTCAATGAAAGTAACCACACAGCTACAGCAAGCCGTAAAGAAGACAGGCGGTATTTTGGCCTTCACAGTGAGAGGTTTTGAGTACAGAACAAAGGTGTCTTACTGCAATTATCAGGGCATTAATGAGGCCAAATCTGGAATATTGTATGCAGTTTTGGTTTTCTTATATGAGGAAGGATATTCTTGCTATAAAGGGAGTGTAGCAAAGGTTTACCAAATTGACTCCTGGGATGGTAGGATGGACGCATGAGGAGAAATTGAGTCAGTTAGGATTGTGTTCACCAGAATTTAGAAGAATGAAGGGATTTTCATAGCAATCTATGAAACTGTAGCAGTAATAGACAGGCTAGATGCAGGAAAGATGTTCTTCATTGTGGGGGAGCCCAGAATGAGGGATCATAGTTTAAGGATAAGGATAAAACTTCTCGGACTGAGATAAGGAGAAATTCTTCACTCAAAGAGTGGTGAGCCAGTGGAATTCACTACCATAGAAAATGGTTGAGGCCAAAACATTACGCTTTCAAGGAGGAGGTTGATACAACTTTTGTAGTTAATAGGATCAAGGGAAGTGGGGGGAGAATGGGATAATGGTTTTGAGTTCAATGTTCAGTCATAATTGTATTGGATGGTAGAACAGGGGCAAGGGGTCGAATGGCCTACTCCTGCTTCTCTCTTCTATGTTGCTATGAATCAATCAACATATTTTTACATTAATTCTTATTTGTCACTTGTTCATTTGTTGCACCAACCTGTTTTAAGTCCTTTTGAAGTGCAAATGATCCTTCTTATGGTTCATAATATTTCCAGGTTTTGTATAATCCACAAATTTTGAAATTATGGCCTGTAAATAAGTTCATTTGTAAATATCAGGAAGACCAGTCATCATTACAGTGTACCCTATTTCGACTCACCCACACGAGGAAACATCCATTTCACATCCACCTTGCTAAATCTGATCAGGATATTATACTTCGGTTAAGTCACTCCTCACACTGCAAAGCTCCAGTGAAAACCTGTCCTGTCTGACAAATTATCTATATAGACAAGCCACTTATTCCCAGTTTGAATCTAGGAAACCTTCTCTAAATCACCTCCAATCCATTTCCATACAAAGGGGACCAAAACTGCACATTGTATATGGTCTCATCAATGTTCTGTGTAGCCACAGCATCCATATTCTTACCTTCATAATAAAAGATAGTATTCCATTTGCCTTCTTACTTACTTCCAGTACTTAGATATTAACCTTGAGTTTGTTTCTCAGTAGATGTAACAATAATAAATCAAACTCAATGAAAAGTGTTGTCTTGTGTGCTATACAGACAAATTTTACCATACAAAGTGCATCAGGGTAGCAGAACAGAGTGCAGTATACCATGTTACAGATGCAGAGAAGGTGCAGAGAGAGAGATGAATTAACAGTTGAGGGGTCCGTTCAAAAGTCTGATAACAGCAGGGAAGAAGATGTTCTTGATTCTGTTTGCATGTGTATTCAAACTTTTACATCTTCTGCCCAATGGAAGAGGGTGGAAGAGAATATGGAGGCAGGGAGGTGGGATGGATTTTTGATTATGTTCGTTGCTTTTCCGATGCAGCGGCATGTATAGATAGAGTCAATGGATGGCAGGCTGGTTTGTGTGATGGACTAGGCTGTGTTCATGACTCTCTGTAGTTTCTTGCAGTCTTGGGAAGAACAGTTGTCATACCATTCTGTGATGCATCCAGATACAGATGCACCATGGAAAGATTCCTAAAAATTGGTGAGCATCTTTGTGGACATGTCAAATTTCCTTAGCCTCCTGGGAAAGAAGAAACATTGCTGTGTTTTCTTAACTATTGCATCGATGTGGTTCGACTAGGACAGGTTGTTGGTGATCATCACTCCCAGGAGCTTGACACTCTCTACCATCTCCACTTCGGCATCATTGATGCAGACAGGGGCATCCACTCTATTCTGCTTTCTGAAGTCAATGATCAGCTTCTTTGTTTTGCTGGCATTGATGGACAGAATGTTTTCTTTGCACCATGCCACTAAATACTCAATCTCTTTCCTCTATTCTGTCTCGTCATTATTTGAAATCTGACCGAGAGTGGTGGTATCATCAGCAAACTTGTTAGTGGTTTAGGAACTGGAAAACATAAATCTGCGCCTCAGAATTCTGTTGCCTTTTGTCATTTAGATAATATCCTGACATTTTTTATTCTACTTGCCCAAGTGAGTAAATTCATTTTTTCCCACTTTATACTCCATCTTCCACATTTTTGTACACACACTCTACCCATCTATATCTGTCTACATTCTCATAAGTTCTTTCCACAATCTAAGTTGCTCACCTATCTTTGTGTCATTTGCAAATATGTTTACCATACTTTTATTCCCCTCATCTAACTCATTGAGATAATTTGTAAAAAGCTGAATCACTAGCAAAGTCACCTCTAGTTCTTCACTCATCACAGTCTGCCAATCAGAAAAAGGCACATTTACGCATACTGTTTCTTGCCAGCCAGAAAATCTGCTATCCAAGCTGATATGTTACCTGTATGCCATGAGCTTGTACATTATGCATATATCAAGGTGCACATCACCTTTTATGCAATACCTTGTTAAACACATTCTGAAAATCGAAGTACAGTACATCTACAAGCTCAGGATCTGAGCAGCTCTGAGGAAGAGTTACCGGACTTGAAATATTAACTCTGATTTCTCTCCACAAATGCTGTCAGACCTGTTGAGCTTTCCCAGCAATTTCTCTTTTTGTTTCTGATTTCCAGCATCTGCAGTTTTTTCAGTTTTTACATATGTTTTATTCATTCATGGGATGAGGGCATCACTGGCTAGACAGCATTTATTACCCATCCCTAATTGCCCAGCGGGCAGTTCAGAGTCAACCACATTGCTGTGGGTCTGGAGTCACATGTAGGCTAGACCAGGTAAGGATGGCAGTTTCTTTCCCTAAAGGACATTAGTGAACCAGATGGGTTTTTCCCGACAATTGACAATGGATTCACAGTCATCATTAGACTCTTAATTCTAGATATTTTATTGAATTTAAATTCCACCATCTGCCATGGTGGGATTCGAACACTGGTCCCTAGAACGTTATCTGGGTCTCTGGATTTATAGTCCAGCAATAGTACCACTAGGCCATCGCCTATACATTCTCCCCTTTCATCCGCAGCACATGTTACTCCTTCAAAGAACTCCAATAAATTGGTAAACATGATTTTCTTTTTTTAAAACCTTTCACACTCTTCCAAATTACCTTGAGTGCTTTCTAAATTTGTAGCCATAATATTGTTAACGATCGATTCTAACATCTTCGCCATAACAGAAGTTGAGCTAACTGGCTCATAGATTCTTGTTTTCTATCTCCATCTCTTCTTGAATGGAAAGGTTACATTTGCTATCTTCTCTTTACTGTTGAGGCCTTGCTGTTTGTGGTGTATGTAAATGGTTTAGGCTTGAATGTAGGAGGGTTAATCAATAAGTCCGTGGATGATAGGAAAATTGGTGGGGTGGTAAATAATGAGGAAAATAGCCTTAGATTGCAGGAGGATATCTGGCCAAGATAACAAGCATGGGGCTGGATGAACACAGCAGGTCAAGCAGCATCATAGGAGCAGGAAAACTTGACGTTTCGGGCCTAAACCCTTCATCAGAAATGGGGGAGGGGAAGAGGGTTCTGAAATAAATAGGGAGAGAGGGGGAGGTGGATAGAGGATGGATAGAGGAGAGGATAGGTGGAGAGGAGGCAGACAAGTCAAAGAGGCGGGGATGGAGCCAGTAAAGGTGAGTTTAGGTAGGGGGGTAGGGAGGAGATAGGTCAGTCCAGGGAGGACGGACAGGTCAAGGGGGCGGGATGATGTTAGTAGATAGGAGATGGGGGTGTGGCTTGAGGTGAGAGGAAAAACAGGTTAGGGAGGTGGAGATGAGCTGGGCTGGTTTTGGGATGCGGTTGGGGGAGGGGAGATTTTGAAGCTTGTGAAATCCACATTGATGCAATTGGGCTGCAGGGTTCCCAGGCTGAATATGATTTGCTGTTCCTGCAGCCTTCGGGTGGCATCACTGTGGCCTTGCAGGAGGCCAAGGATGGACATGTCATCTGAGGAATGGGAGGGGG
>JAHRHZ010000013.1:3714107-3736378 GCA_024137785.1 Ginglymostoma cirratum
CAGATGCGGCGGAGGCGAAGGAATTGGGAATAGGGGATGGCATTTTTGCAGGAGGGTGGGTGGGAGGAGGTGTATTCCAGGTAGCTGTGGGAGTCAGTGGGCTTGAAATGGACATCTGTCTCTAGGTGGTTGCCCGAGATGGAGACAGAGAGGTCCAGGAAGGAGAGAGAAGTGTTAGAGATGGTCCAGGTGAAGTTTTCCTGCTCCTATGATGCTGCTTGACCTGCTGTGTTCATCCAGCCCCATGCTTGTTATCTCGGATTCTCCAGCATCTGCAGTACCTTTTATCTCGGATATCTGGCCAGTTGGTTTTTCACAGACCCATACTATGACCAAAGATTCACATTATATGATTCTGCTTTTGTGAAAGAACTTGTCTTTTACTTGCCATTATCTTGGATTTGCAAAATTTGCTCATAGCCCTGTGGATTATGTGATGGCTATCATAATTGTTGAATGCATAGAATCACATGTTTTGGATGTAAGGAAAAAACATCTCTTCAATCTGCTTGAAAGCCTTTTTATATTCTATGTCCCATTTACAGTATTGGTCTTTTTAAAACAGATCTCACTTTGGTTCATTGATCATTGATAGGTTTTATAGGAATTTCCTGACTTAATGACCATACCAAGAGTTATTTGTGTATGTCTCCTACGCTAGGACTTTTGGGAATTCTTCAATTCATTTGGTTTTCTAGTGGGGTTGACTAGCATCACATTGCTACTCTAATCTTCCCCAAAGTTTTATAGTTATTTTGCCAAACTCACATTTCTCATTGACAGTAAGTCCAATTCCAGTGGCGGGAAAAGAAGAAGGAAAAAAGGAAGACTTACAACTATTTAAGGCAGAAAAACCTGAAGAGAGGGAGAGAAAAACTCTCAAGATGCCAGATTTAGGAAAGGAGAACACACGGAGAAAACAAGAACCAATTGTCCAGCAGAAAACACAAAGCTTGGACTTCAAGAGGAGTAACCCTACACCAGATCTGATCAACCTGCGAACAGATAGATAATATCACATATACACATGATGATAGTTCAGTTTGTAAGTTATAGTATTTCATTTGTAAGTTGCTTTTTGTGTAATAAAGCATTGTGATATTTCAAACAGCAATTTGTGCCTCAGGTCGTTATTTGATATCACTATTAAGAGCATTGGACATGCTTCTGGATGGACAGGTCAACATTAGAAGCAAAGTAATTTCCGATTAGAATTGTTAATCTCCTGGGCAATTATCGCAGCCAGCATTGTCCTTCTCGTAATTTAAAGCTAGGTTGTCTAAATGATTATTGCCCATTGAAATATCTGAGCCAAAAAATTTCAGTAATCATGCAATCTTGAGGGGAAGAACTGTAGTAATCTGTTCTTGTTTCTTCAAGTCTGTGCACCAGGCCCTTGCGGTTTCATTAGTTGGCAGAATTTCAACTGTTAAAACATTCCAAATGTCTGCTAGAACAGAAACTGCAGACCCTGTGCTTAACTTAAATTCTGACATGGAGTCTTTTACCTTGGATATCACTGACCAGAACATGTTGTCAGGATCTTCAATTTCTCTGAGAAAGTTTGGTGATTGGCTTTTTTTACTTCATCTCTCAAGGACTTTTACATTAGTAGAAGATTGTACTTGTTTTCTTGTAAAAATGTTTCCTGATTTACAGTATTTCTTCATGTTAAAACAAAGAAATTGGAATGCTGGAAATCTGAAACAAAAACAGATATTACTGGAGAAACTCAGGAGCCTGGCAGCAACTGTGGGAGAAAGTAGAGTTAATGTTTCAGATCCAGTGATCCTTCAGAAATAGTTCTACTGCCAGACCTGCTGAGTTTCTCCACCAATTTCTGTTTTAGTTTCATCAAATTAACTCCTTATCCACAAAGACAATGCATTGTTCCCCCTGCTGGGAATTCTTCCAGTTCACAAAGTGATATTTTTTCAATGCCACAATGTAATCATATCAAAATGGTGAAAGTGCCATTTCCTGCTCTTTTGGCAGTTTTGGTAGACTTTCTGTAAAGACTTTCTGAAGGGAGGACCAGCATTTATGTGTCTACCTCTCAATAGATTCATCAGAAGTGGTAGTGTTTCCAGAAATATGCTCCTGTCTTGCCCTCAGTGTTTGGCCTGCCTCATGTAATTGACGGCGTGTTCTAGACTCAGGTCTTTTGACTGTAAAGGATCTCATAAGGCTCTATCGATTATACTAATGACTCACTGTTCATGGACTAATTTACTTCTCAAAGCTTCATTGTCACAATTTCAGCTTGTCTGTAAAACTCATTTATAAATGTGTCCACAGATCCATTTAATTTTGACTGGTCTGGTAAACCTTGCTCAGTTTATTATTACATTTTTCTTTGGACTGAAGTAAGTGTCAAATGCTTTTAATACCTCCTCCAAGGAGGTGTTATCGTAGTGGCAATGTCACTGGATCAGCAATCCAGAACACCAGACAAATGTTCTGGCATTATGGGTTCCAACCCCCACTGTGGAGTTTGGTGAAATTTGAATTCAGATCATAATCATGTAATCATTGTCTAGTGTCATAAAAATCCAGCTGCTTCACTGATGCCTTTTAGGAAACTAAACCTGCCACTCTTTACTCATCTGGACTCTATGTGATTCCAGACCCACAGCAATTAGTTGACACTTAATTGTCCTCTGGGCATTTAGCAATTAGCGATAAATACTGGACTAGCTAGCGATGCCCACATTCCCTGAATGAATTTTAAAAAATGATACTGTGGTTTCGTACGGTCCTTGCCTTGTTAGCATATCATCAATCACAGGGCCATGGCATATTAAATTTTGCCGACCCTGGTACTTTCAAGCTTTTGCTTATACTTCAAACATTGATCTGTACCTTTTTCCTGGTGTCATCCTTGTGCTTGTTGCAGTGAAGATGTTAGAGATGTTCATAAACAGCTGAGGTGGTGTTGCTGGCTGACCTGTGAGCATTGATTGCTTGAACTTGCCACATTGTTCTGCTTTCAAAGACCTTTTATCTCAGGACTACCTGGCCTCAAGGTTTTTTCTCCTTTTAAAATCTTCACTGGTCCTGAATCCTGAATTTCTTCTGAAGTCTTTGCTGCTACCCTTTTGAGTAAGTTTTGTTCTCTTTCATATACTTCTCACTGAGGTTGGTGCTAGGTTATTTTCCTTCACTGCATTTCCTTCATTGCAGGTCATTATTTTTGGATTTTTGAATCCTTGCCATCAGTTGCTTCTAACTATTCCTTGTTGTGTTGCCACCAGGTTTTGGAATTGCAGTAGAGGTATACATCATAGCCCAGTCTGCTCTTAATTGAAGGCTAGGTTTGTCCCTGTCACCTTTTGGTTTTGAACTGATTGGCCATCCTTATCTGCTGTACACTACCAGCAATTTGAACGTTGGCATGGCAAAATAATTCTGACTCTTTATTCTCATGATATGTATTACAACTCGTCCATGCCGACCAGATATCCTATATTAATCTAGTCCAATTTGCCAGTATTTGGCCCATATTCCTCTAAACCCATCCAGAAGCCTTTTAAGTGTTGTAATTGTACCAGCCTCTACCACTTCCTCTGGCAGCTCATTCCGTATATGCACCACCCTCTGTGTGAAAAAGTTGCCCCTTAGGTCCCTTTTATATCTTTCACCTCTCATCTTGAAGCTATGTGCTCTAGTTTTGGAACTTTTAACAAAAAAAAATCAAAGTTTACTATGCACAGGATGAACAAAAATATATACATATATATGGTTTTTTCAAACGATCTCACCACATTCTCAACCCCATTGAATTATTACTCTTACTCTTCACTATGTGATCTTAGGCAGCTGATAAGATTTCCTTTTAGAGAATTTCTGCCCATTCACGAGAACTGATACTGTCTGTAACCATCTCTCCCTGAGAAAAAGAAACATGCTAATTCACTAAATTAGAAGAAAAAATGAAGAAAAACACTCAGGACTATTTTCAGGCCTGTCAACTTGGACTGCTAAAACAGCTTAAGACCTCTTTTCAGCTCTGATGGCCTGGAGACTGCCAAAAAGTAGGCTGCCCTTCTGCTATTATGAATCTGTTCTCTCTAAACTCCTGATTGGACTTCATCTATTTCTTTCTGGGTTATACATCTTAACTTAGTAAACACTTTAGCAAATAGCTCAGCAAATGGCTTGCTTGGATATTTAGCTTAAATCAAATGATTTTTGGGAAAGGCTGTTTTCATGCAATATTAAAAAGTAAATGAGATTTTAACCCTAAACAAATTATTTTCACAGGAATAAAAACCAAAACCATTTACATCTATGTTAGAACCCAAGTTCCCAAATCACAATATTTGATAAACCTTACTCACAGGATGCCCTCAGTAAATCAGGACCTTAAAACTGACTAAGGTCTACTAGTAAAGCTTGTAGAAACCAAATAAAACAAGTAGAAACATATATTTTCTTGAACAGAAATCATGGAAGTACAGAAGTGTTTCTTCCAATCCTACATTGAACGTACGTTCCATCAAATGTTATTGCTCCTGTGCGTACCTGAATACTGTTCCTGCTCACCTGAAAGTTGCAGTACCCTTCCATGCATCTTATTAACTACCTACTCAGTATGTCTATGGCACATGCACTACGTATACTTTTTCCCTTTTCCACCTGAGGATCATCACAGTTAATGCCTGTAGTCATTCGATGTGGACTGCCCACACTGTCATTTTTATTACTCCCCAGTTCCTTTAGCATGGAAACCAGCAGCACTCTCGAGCAGAATTTCGTGGCTTTTGTGTTTATATACACCATGATGACCTCTGAGTGTCTTAAATACTTCACAGCCAATGAAGTATTTCTGAACAGTAGTTACTGTCATAATGTAGAAAATCAAGGCTATCAATTTGCACATGACATAATCCCAAAGACAGCAATTAAATAAATGTAACAGATCTATGAACAAGTAGTATGAAATTCATTTCCTCCTTTAGCAAATGTATGTAAAGTAAGCAGATCTTTATTAAATAACAGACAATAAAAGCGCTTTAACAAAAAAAAAATATTATGCCAGCCATGTACTCACACCCTTCATATTAATGCAAAGTTTCTTGCTACAAACTGAACATAAAATTGCATTTCTTCATCAATATCTTCATTCAATCAATTGTGAAATCTGCCCTGGGGATGTTCCTGCCTGAAGTCTTTCAAAAAGAAAATTTCTTGTGTTATCAGAATTGTATTAGCTAAGCTGTTCAGTCATGTTTTCTTAGTCACAACATAGAAAGACACTCTGGATTGAGTGAGATTTCACACCATTTTCCAGAAATGATTGGCATCAAAAACTGTCTGCATTCCATTCCATTTGCAGGTGCAATTATTTTCTGTCATATTTAGGATTGGGCTGTAGTCAAATTAAGTATTAAGGGAGGAGAATTAAAAACAAACAGTATATGCCAGCAGTTCAAAATTTCTGAGTCTTCATTCTGAATGAAGAAATATTGTTTTTTTATGTTATTTTGGTTATTTCTAGCTTTGTCCACTCCATTTTTCTCTTATCTGTATCTATCCTCCTTCTCAATTATATCTAATGCTCTGCTAGCATCTGAGCCAGCAATTTCTTCTTGCCAACATCCTGGACTTTTGCGCCAGGTAATATCTTTTTGACCATAGGTTGAATCTGTGGTTGTTGTTCAGCTCACCTCAATATCAGTTCCTATCATATGTAGAACGTCTTCAATCAGTATAAGCAAACCTTTAATCTTGATTCACTCTAAGGTGAGATCACATGGGGTTAGGGCTAGCTTATTAGCTTGGATTGAGGGTGGGCAAACCAACAGAAATCAGAGTTGTGATAAATGAATCTTTTTCTGATTGGTAACCTGTGGGGCACGACAGAATTCAGACCTTAGGTCCCAACTATTTATAACCTATATTAATGACATGGATGCAGGGATAGACTATAGTACTGCAGCCAAATTTGCAGATGACACTAAAATAGGTGGAAGAGGAAGTTGCAATAAAGAAATAAGAAATTTACAGATGGATATGGATAGGTTAGGTGGATAGGCCAAAATTTAGCAAATGGAGTTTAATGAGTTAAAGTGAGATGTTAAACATTTTTGTTGGAAGAATAAAAAGGCAATTTATTATTTAAATGGAAAGAAACTTCAGAAAGCTTTGGTGCAGAGGGGTTCAATGGTGTCATCCAGTATGAATCATAGAAAACTAGTATGCAGGTACAGCAGATTATGAGAAAGGCAAATGGACTTTGCCATTTATGCTTAAGTAATAGAGTATAAAAGTAAGGAATTGTTTCATTAATGCGACGACACTTGGAGTATTGTATACAGTTTTGGTCCCCATCCTTGAGGGGGGGTATAGTTGCACCAGAGACATTTCAGAGGAGGTTCACTGGATGGATGGAGAGCAGATCAAATTGAAGTATATAAAATGCTATAGCGGGGTTGACAGGGTAAATGTAGAAAGGGTGTTTCTCTTTGTGGAGCAATTGAGAAAGAGGGTCATAGTTTTGGGATAAGGGGTAGCAGATTTAAAACAGGAGTGAGCAAAAGTTACTTCTCTCAAAAGGTTATGAATCTCTGGAATTCACTACCACAGTATGTAGTGGATTCTGGGACATTGAGTGAATTTAAGGAGGTGATGCACATATTTTTAATTAATAATGGGTTGAAGAATTATGGAAAGTGGGCAGGAAAGTGGAATTGAGGCCTAGCTGAGATGATCTCATCGAATGGTGGAGCAGGCATGACGGGCTAAATTACCGACTCCTGCACCTAGTTCTTTTGTCCTTATATCTGTATTGAAGTATGTAATCTATTTATATCAACATACGGATTGTGTTGAATATCTTCATTCGCCCTCTGTGGCTGTCTTACTAGTGAATTCAACATGTTCATATTCCTTAGTTATGCTACTTGCGGATAGCTGTTGACTTGGCTGTCATTGGTACTGTTAATACCTCCTCGGAATATGCAGAATTGAAATATTTTTCTTGAACTTACTTCTTGACTAACATCAAATGTGAATTTTCTATTACAATTTATGCATGAGCTTGTATTGGTGCCTAATAAATGTCAGTTAAAGATTGATCAACGAATCAAAGTTGATTGTGCTACTCATTCTTTTTCTCCATGTTCACATCTTGGTGCAGACTTTGCTGTTTTTTGCTCCTCTGAATTCTCTTTAGTGGTGAGAGGAAAGGTTTCTGTCAATCCTGTGTCATCACGGATTTCCATCATGTTGATGGTATGAATTAATTGTCTTATGCCAATGTAGATGATCTCAATTTATCCTTTACTCTTTCTGAGTCCCACCACAAGACCAGGAAGTACAAGGTTGCCCCTTGACCCATTCAACAATTGTTTGTTCCTGTGTCGGTGCTCTCTGATTGGTTTGAATTTGGACAGAAGTGGCATAACTTGTCTTTCTTGATCTGTTTGCTGTTCATTATATCTAATTGAACTACTTCTACTATTTCATGAATGTGCGGCTAAGACAATGTATGCCTCAAATATGAGATTTCTTGATTATGAATTACAGCCACAATTTTACTCTCTGAGACGATTTATTGCCTGTAGCATACTTCTAATCTTGAAAGTCATTCCAACTGGACTAAGAAAATTCAGCTGGTGACTGTAAGCTTTGTTCCTTTATCTATGGTACATTGTCTGATTAAACAACATCACGTGCCCACGTATCAAGTTTAAAATTAAGGAAATGTCCAGTGGTATAAACAAACTCTATCAAACTTAAACTGGTTGGATCACCATTTTTCTTTATGAATACTTTGGATCCCTTTTCTAATTTTGGCGGCAATGCCACGTTATCAATTATAGATGAGTAATCTTTTTGACTCTTTGCTGTTCTATTAGCTCTGTCCTATTTGTACACATCCTCTTGGAAGTGACATATAGTTTTCATTTTTAATAGCTGAACACTGTTTTTGTCTTTGAAACTTCCATGACCCAATGCATTGACATTTATTCTTAGCATGTGCTTTATAGGTTTTTTTTGTGTTTGCTTGCTCAGTGTGCCTCAAGGGGTTTTAAGAAAATATATAAATTGAATGGATTCTTTGTTCTCCTGTGAAAAGGGTTTTCTTCTTTTTCTCAGAATTACTCCGTGATTCTTCACATGTTTTACTTTCTGCATAATCTGAATACTTATCTCCAAAGTTAAATCTTCTTTGGACTATAATACCCTTTCTGTTTGGCTGGTGTAGTCAAATTCCCCCGAAGAAGAGATACCCAACCTCAGCTCCACACCTCAAAGGACAAATGATGGACTAGTTTCAGTATATGTTTTAATTAAACTTTTAGTTTACAAAGGCTCATCAGTAATAACAACAACGATTCTGCCTCTTGAGAATTCTGATTTCAAAACTCCAGAGACTCAGATATCATAAGACCATAAAATATAAGAGCAGAATTTGGCTATTTGACTAATCCAGCCTGCTCTGCCATTCAATCATAGCTAATATGTTTCTCAGCTTTATTTTCCTGTCTTCTCCCCATAACCCTTGGTCCTATTACTATCCATTGATCTGTACAGATCATTAATTAATTATCTATGGATTCCCTTGAATGCTCCGCTGTTCTGTTAAAACTTGCTTTTAGAAGAAGTTTCCAAATTAAAGTTATTGTCAAAAGCTAGTAGAACTTTATGAAATGTATCTCTGCCATCTTTTACATTTTAGCAAGCTTTTACTTCATCAGATATAGTCTTTATGGCATATAATAGTACACATACTTCTTCAGAGACCATAACACCATAAGACATAGGAGTGGAAGCAAGGCCATTCAGCCCATCGAGTCCACTCCGCCATTTAATCATGGCTGATGGGCATTTCAACTCCACTTACCCGCACTCTCCCCATAGCCCTTGATTCCTTGCGAGATCAAGAATTTATCAATCTCTGTCTTGAAGACATTCAACGTCCCGGCCTCCACTGCGCACCGTGGCAATGAATTCCACAGGCCCACCACTCTCTGGCTGAAGAAATGTCTCCTCATTTCTGTTCTAAATTGACCCCCTCTAATTGTAAAGCTGTGCCCACAGGTCCTAGTATCCCCACCTAATGGAAACAACTTCCCAGTGTCCACCCTTTCTAAGCCATGCATTTCTAAGCCATGCATTCAGCTTGTGATTTTGTGTTTAGCTTAAGAAAGGGAATGAAGGAGCATTGAGATATTGTATAAATGAAAAGCTTTACAGCAAAAATGGCAGGAGAAGTAACAATGACTATCCATTTTAATTTCAGAGATGGACGAAATAGAACACTGGATTGGACATCCTGAAGAAAATAATTCTTAAGATACTTAATACTGTTCCCAATATTAATCTTTTAGAACCATTAGCTTATTCAACTGTCTAAACTTTTACAGAGGCATCCCTTTCATTGGAGTGAACAAAGATTCCCTGCCTAATTTGGATGGCAGGCCAGATCTCAGAGTTGAATGGTCAATCCAAAGCATCCCAATTTGAGACTGTCAGCAGCCTGAAATAATTGGGAAGGTGCTTCAAGTGGAGATGCCCAATGATGTCTTAAAAAGTTTAATTAAAACATTGACAGAAACTAGACTATCAATTGTGCTTTGAGGTGTCAAGCTGACATTGGGTGTTCTTTTTCAGGGGGACGTTGACCACAGCAGCCAAGCAGGCAGTGTGGGCCTGTGGGATTACATGTACTTATGTCCCCCTGGCCTGCCATTATGTACGAGAAAAATTCCAGTCATTCTTCTTTGATTGGGTTGAATTTTTCTAGTACACAAGGCAGGCCAGCGGAAAGAAGTACAGGGAGTCATGTGGTAGATATTAAAAGAAACTTGGATAACACAGGGGCAGGAATGGTTGTTGGATGTTCCGGGGTATGGACTTTTCAAAAGAAATAGGGAGGGAGGTAAAAGAGGTGGGGGAGAGGCATTGCTAATCAGGGATGGTATCACAGCTGCAGAAAGGGAAGTCGTGGAAGAGGGTTTGTCCACTGAGTCAGTACGGGTGGAAGTCAGAAACAGGAAAGGATCAGTCATTTTACTGGGTGTTTTCTATAGACCTCCTAATAGCAACAGAGACATCGAGGAACAGATTGGGTGACAGATTGTGGAAAGGTGCAGAAGTAATCGAGTTGTTGTCATGGATGACTTCAACTTACCTAATATAGACTGGAACCTCCTAAGTGCAAATAGATGGATGGAGCAGATTTTGTCAGGTGTGTCCAGGAAGGATTTCTCACTCAATATGCAGATAGGCTGACTAGAGATGAGGCCATATTGGATTTGGTGCTTAGCAACGAACCATGCCAGGTGTCAGATCTCTTGGTGGGAGAGCATTTTGGTGATAGTGATCACAACTCTCTGCCCTTTATTATAGTCATGGAGAGGGATAGGAGCAGACAGTATGGGAAAATATTTAATTGGGGGAGGGGGAATTACAATGCTACTAGGCAAGAGCTATGGAGCACCAATTAGGATCAGTTGTTCTCAGGGAAATGCACGACAGAAATGTGGAGGTTGCTTAGGGAGCAGTTGCTACAAGTACTGGATAGGTTTGTCCCACCAAGGCAAGGAAAGGATGGTAAGGTGAAGGAACCTTGGCTGACAAGACATGTGGAATACCTCGTCAAGAGGAAGAAGGAAGCTCACTTAAGGTTGAGGAAGCAAGGATTGGGCAGGGCTCTAGATGTCTATGAGATAGCCAGGAAAGAACTGAAGAATGGACTTAGGAGAGTTAGAAGGGGGTATGGGAAAACCTAGGTGGGTAGGATCAAGGAAAACCCCAAGACGTTCTATGCTTATGTGAGGAACAAGCGCATGGCCAGAGTGAGGGTAGGGCCAATCAGGGATAGTGGAGGGAACTTGTGTGCGGAGTCAGAGGAGATTGGGGAGGTCCTTAATGTGTACTTTGCTTCAGTTTTCACCAACAAGAGGGATCTTGACGTTCGTGAGAACAGCATGAAACAGGCCAATATGCTCGAACAGATTGATGTTAGGAAGGAGGATGTGCTAGAAATTTTGAAAAACATGAGGATAAATAAATTCCTTGGGCTGGACAGGATATACCCAAGGTTTCCACGGGAAGCGAGGGAAGATATTGCTGCCCCTTTGGCAATGATCTTTGCATCCTCACTGTCCACTGGAGTAGTGCCAGAAGATTGGAGGGTGGCAAATGTCATTCTCTTGTTCAATAAAGGGGCTAGGGATGATCCTGGAAATTACAGACCGGTCAGTCTTTCTTCTGTGGTGGTCAAATTATTGGAGAGCATTCTGAGAGATCGTATTTATGATTATTTGGAAAAGCACAGTTTGATTAGAAATAGTCAGCATGGCTTTGTGAGGAGCAGATCATGCCTCACAAGCCTTATTGAATTCTTTGAGGATGTGACAAAACACATCGATGAAGGTAGAGCAGTGGATGTGGTGTATATGGATTTTAGCAAGGCATTTGATAAGGTTCACATGGTAGGCTCATTCAGAAAGTAAGGAGGCATGGGATTCAGGGAAATTTGGCTGTCTGGATACAGAATTGGCCGTCCAATTGGAGACAGAGGGTGGTAGTAGATGGAAAGTATTCAGCCTGGAGCTCAGTGACCAGTGGTGTTTCGCAGGGATCTGTTCTGGGACCTCTGCTCTTTGTGATCTTTATCAATGACTTGGATGAGGAAGTGGAAGGGTGGGTTAGTAAGTTTGCCAATGACACGAAGGTTGGTGGAGTTGTGGGTTGTTTGCTGTTGTAAGTTGCAATGGGCATTGACAGATGCAGAACTGATCAAAGAAGTGGCAGATGGAATTCAACCCAGAAAAGTGTGAAGTAATTCATTTTGGAAGGTCAAATTTGAATGCAAAATATAGGGTCAATGGCAGGATTCTTGGCAGTGTGGAGGAACAGAGGGATCTTGGGGTCCACTCCATAGATCCCTCAAAGTTGCTACCTAACTTAATAGGGTTGTAAAGAAGGCATATGGTGTGTTGGCTTTCATTGGCAGGGAACTGGGTTTAAGAGCCGTGAGGTTATGCTGCAGCTCTATAAAAATCTTGTTAGACCACACTTGGAATATTGTGTTCAGTTCTGGTCACCTCATTAGAGGAAAGATGTGGAAGCGTTAGAGAGGGTGCAGAGGAGATTTACCAGGATGCTGCCTGGACTAGACGGCAGGTCTAGTTGAGGTTGAGGGACCTGGGTTTTTTTTATTGAAGCAAAGAAGGATGAGAGGTGACTTGATAGAGGTGTACAAGATGATGAGAGGCATAGATATAGTGGATAGTTGGAGACATTTTCCCAGGGCGGAAATAACTATTACGAGGGGGCATAATTTTAAGATGATTGGAGAAAGCTATAGAGGAGATGTCAGAGGTAGGTTCTTTACACAGTGAGTGGTGGGCATGTCGAATGCGCTGCTGGCAGTGGTAGTGGTAGTGGAGTCAGATGCTTTAGAGACTTTTAAGTGACTCTTGGATTGGCACATGGAGGATAGTAAAATGTAGGATATGCAGGGTAGATTGATCTTAGTAGGATAATAATCCAGCAAAACATCGTGGGCCAAAGGGTCTGTACTTTGAAACACAAGTGCACTCATCGGCATTCCTCCTGGAATAGAACATGACTTACAGTGCAGAACAGGACAGGGGTTTTTATCCATTCAGGTTGTTCAGTTCTGCCTAAACCTTCGTGAAGAATGTGTCAGATTTTTTTTTCTTTTAAGTGTGGGCATTTTGGCAAAGCTGGTATTTGTTTCCCATCCCTAATTATGCTAATGCCAGGCAATTTCAAAGGGTAGTTAATGGTCAAATACATTGCTATGAGTCTAGATGGCCATATCAGTTAATGATGGGTGATTTCCTACTCTAAAGAATGAACCTAATGGGTCTTCACAACAATTAATTACAGGTTCAGGTCATCATTATTAAGATTAGCTTTTAAGTCTAGATTTATTAATTAAATGTAAATTCTACCAGTTTATATGATGGAATTTGAACTCACATTGAAGGCCAAGGTGGATAGATTCTTGATCAGTGGGGGAACTGAGAGTTACAAGGAAAGGCCACAAAAGTTGAAGTGAGGAGTGTCAGATCAGCAATGATCCTATTGAATGGCAGAGTAGACTCCAAGGGCCAAACAACCTACTCCTGTTCCTATTTCTTATGTTTTTATGATCCCCAAAGCATTAACTTGACTGCTTGGATTTTAAATCTTAGGGATGTTATCACAACCCCAACATCTGATCAAAATCTTTTGCTTGCTACAAGCTTAAAACAGGGCAAAAATGGAATTTCCAATGGTTGCAAAGGTGACTACAGCCATTGTTAGAAACAAAGGGGTATTGGCTCCCTAATTCTTAATCCCGTCTTGGTTGGTTGCGACAAATATGTTAATTTCAATTAAAAGGTGGTTCATCAAAAAATGAAGGCTTCAATTACCAAGGTTATCCTGAGTGATAAACAGGAAGTTTATTACTTAATAGCAGTAAAAGAAAATGCCCACACACGCGCACACACACACACACACATTTTTTTATTCACCAGTGGAATACGAGCATTGCTGACTGACACGCCTTTATTGTGTATCCCTGGTTGTCCTTGAAAAGGTGGTGGTGAGCTGCCTTCTCGAACAGCTGCAATCCACATGCTGTAGGTTGACCCATAATATGGTTATGGATGGAATTTCAGAATTTTGATCTAGTAGCACTGAAGAAATGGCAACATATTTCCAATTCAAGATGGTGGGTGGCTTAGAGTTGAACTTGTAAGTGTGATGTTTCTGAGTATCTGCTGCCCTTGTCCGTCTGGATGGAAGCAGTTATGGGTTTGGAAGATGCTGTTTGGTGAATTTCTGCAATGCATTCTGTAGATCGTCCACACTGTTGATACCGACTGACAGTGGTAGAAGGAATGGATGTTTGTAGATGTGGTGCCAATCAAGCTAGGTCCTTTTCCTGGATGGTGTCAAGCTTCTTGAATATTTTTGGAGATGCAACCACCCAAGAAAGTGGGAGTATTCTATCCCACTCCTGTCTTGTGCTTCATTGATGGTAGACAGACTTTGGAAAGTCAGGAGATGAGACACTGACAACAGTATTCCTTGGCTTTGACATGCTGTTGTAGCCACTGTATTTATATGATGAGTTTCTGGTGAATGGTAATACCCACGATGTTGATTGTGGGGGACTTAGTGATAGTAACACCAATAATGGGCACTGGTTAGATTATCTTACCGAAGATGGTCATTGCCTGGCATTTGTATGTGGCATGAATGCTACTTGCCACTTGTCAGCCCAAGCCTGGATATTGTCCAGACCTTGTTGCATTTGAACATGGACTTCTTCCGTACCTGAAGAGATGTGAATGGTGCTAAACATTGTGTAATCATTGGTGAACATCCCTACTTTTGACCTTAAGATGGAGGAAAGGTCATTGATGAAAGAGTTGACAATGGTTAGGCCTAGGGTATTACCCTGAGGAACTCCTGCAGAAGTCCTTGAGCTGAAATGACTGACCTCCAACAACCTCAATCATCTTCCTGTGTGCCAGGTATGACTCCAACCAATGGAAACGTTTCTCCCTAATTCCCATTGATTCCATTTTTGGTAAGGTTCATTGATGCCTTACTCAGTCATAAATGTCAAGTCATTGACGTCAAAAGCCGTCACTCTCATCTCACCTCTGGGATTCAGTGCTTTCGAACCTAGGCTGCAATGATATCAAAAGCTAGGTATCCCTGGTGAAACCCAAAATGGGTGTCACTGAGCAGGTTATTGTTAAGCAGGCGCTGCTTGGTAGCATTGTTGATGATACCTTCCATCACTTTGCTGATGACCAAGAGTAGCCTGATGGGACAGTAATTGACCAGGTTGGATTTGCTATGCTTTTTCATGTGGAGGACAAACCTGGGCAATTTTCCACATTGTTGGGTACATATCAATGTTGTAGCTGTACTGGAACAGCTTGGTTAGGGCAGCAGCATGTTCTGGAGCACAAGTTGCAGTACTATTGCCAGAATGTTGTCAAAGCTCACAGCCTTTGCAGTATCCAGTGCCTCCAACTGTTTCTTGATATCACATGGAGTGGACCAAATTGGCTGAAGACTGGTATCTGTGACGCTAAGGAGCACTGGAGGAGCCCAAGATAGATCATGCACTCACCACTTCTGGCTGAAGATGACTACAAATTTTTCAGCCTTATCTTTTAAACTGCTCCATCACTAAGGATGAGATTATTTGTGGAGCTTCCTTCTGCAGTCAATTTGTCCACCTCCATAAGCAACTGGATTTGACAGGACTGTAAAACTTAGACCTGATCTATTGGTGTGGGATCACTTAGCTCTGTCTATGACTTGCTGTTCGGCACACAAGTAGTCACTTAGTGCAGCTTCACCAGGTTAACACCCCAATTTTTGTTATGCTTGGTACCCTCATACACTCTGTATTGAACCAGGATTGATCCCCTGGTTTGATGATCATGGTTGAGTGGGCGATATGCTAGGCCATGAGGTTTGCAGATTTCCACAGCACCTCATGGATGCCCAGTCTTGAGTTGCTAAATTTGTTCAAAATCTGAGCTATTTAGCACAGCGACCCAAAGAATATGAATGCTGGAATTCATCTCCACAAGGACTGTACAGTGGTTACTCTTACCAATACTGTCAACGCACAGATGTATCTGCAGAATGGTAATGATGAGGTCAAGTATGTTTTCCCCTCTTGTTGGTTCCTTCACCACCTGCCACAGATTCAGCCTAGCAGTTGTGCCCATTAGGACCCGAGGAACTTGATCAGTACTGTTACTGCCATGCCATTAATGATGCTGGACATTGAAATCCTCCATCCAAAGTACATTTTGCGTCCTTGCCATCCTCAGTATTTCCTCCAAATAGTGTTCAACATGTAGGAGCAACTGATTCATCAATTAAGGGGTACGTGGTGATCAGCAGGATGTTTCCTTGTCCATGTTTAACCTGAAGCCATGAGACAATTTTGAGGGGTCCCAGGGCAAATCTGTCCTGACTGTATACTGTACCACCACCTCTGCTGAGTCTGCCCTGTGAGCGAGACAGGGCTTAACCAGCGATGGAACACTGTCTGATATGATTCCCTGAGTTTAACTGTGTCAGACTGTATCTTGACTGTACTCTTGAGTCAGTTCTCCCAATTTTGGCACTAGCCAATACATGTTTGGATAAAGGGCTTCACACAATTTACAGGGCTGTTTTTGCTTCTAGTGCCTAGGTCGATGCCAAAGTGATCTGTCCACTTTCAGTTCCTTGTTGAGACTTTGTAGAGACTGATACAACTTCTTGACCATTTGAACTACAATGCTGTAACTCTGGAGTTACACGCAGGCCAGACAATGTTAGGATGGCATATTTCATTTGCTGAAAGGCTTTAGTTAACTAAAGGGTTTTTCCAACAACCCACAATGGTTTTATGGTCATCAGTAAGTTCTTAATTCCAGACATTTTTTTATTGAACTCAATCCCACCATCTACCATAGCGGGATTCAAATCCATGTCACTAGAGATTATCTGAGTTTCTGGATTAATAGTCTAGCAGTAGTACCACTAGTCATCACCTCCCTGGTGAAACAGGAAGAGTGTCTGGTACAGATAGGGAGAAATAAGGTTACAGTTTTCAAGTCCTTAGAGTCTTTGAGTTATCCATAGAGTCTTGAAACCTGAGGCTGCAGCTGATAATGTATTGAATTGTATCTTCAACAGTAGCAAATTTTATAGATATCTTGAGTTCTTTAAAAATGGTTGTAATCCCAAGTGGTTCTTTTACATGGTGCTTTCTCTGAGATGATGAGAAAATCTGGTAAGGAAACAGAGAGAGAGACAGAGAGAGCAAGAACCTTTCAGGTTCTACTGTCTTCTCTGATGCTCAAAAACAGCTGTTGAAAGGGGAATATCCCAAGTTATGGTGAAGTGAGAATGAGGAGAGGAAGTAGACAGTGAATGCTTACAGTAGCTGCATTTTCTAAATCGGAAGAACTGTTGAATGAGTAGAAATGGAATATGGGAAGGGTGGTCAAGAATAAGGATATCATCGCGATCCCTGGCTTCAGCTTGTTGTTGGCTCAAACATCAGCATTGGCCAGTCAAGGGAATACCCTCTCCTTCATTTTAATGAGCTGTGGCTGTCCCCCATTGGTTATGACCTGTCTCTGTCATTTGTGACCTGCAAGAGAGATGGAAGTGTGTCTGTGAGTGTAGTGTACTATATTTGAGCGAGTGCCTGTCAGGATTGAATAACTGGTTGATTGTAAAGCTGTGACATTTGAGTAAGAAGCTTAGAACTAAGCTGAGTGTCTGAGGATGCTGTGAAGCTTCGAATGTTATGTATGAATCCCGATTGATGGAGATTTTGTTTGGGTGAATGGTAGAGTATAGTGCAGTAGAAGTTCCTCAGGCCAGTACTGCATGTGATAGTCTGTAACATTTGAAAATATATTCACTGACTTTGACCACTTGTGGGGCACCACTGAGTTTTTTCAATACTGCAGTCTGGTCAACAGGGCTTGGCTCCCAGTATTGACTGCCACAGCTCTCTCCTCCCATTTCCTTTCCAGTTTGTGCTTGGCAGACCTTTTACATCAATTGAATACACACTTCCTCTTGTGCAACGTCTCCATCAAGGTCTCCAGTGCAGTGTCAGATGATCTTGCAGACTGCTATCTTCCATTGGTGTGTCATTCAATAGCATGATTAGTGCTGGCTACATTATATAAGATGATAATTGGCAGTCTGCTTGACATTGACTTCCTGGAGATCTCAAAAGCATTGGATACAGATTAATTGTATATCATGAATTCCACTTTTGGTATGCAACCAGGATACACCAAAACATTTTCATGGGATAAATCCATAGAATCTTGTTCCTTAGGGGTTAGAAAGTACTATTGTGCAATCGTGTAACGCAAGTGTTGGTGTATTGACAACTCATTTTATGTCATTCCTAAATTATATTTCGACCTACAGAGATGTAAAAAAGGCTATTAATTTGCTATTATCCATTCTTAAATATTTTTAGCCAACCTATTCACACACCTGAGGAGCAGGCAAGACTCAAACCTGGGTTTTTTTGGCTCAACGACACCACACCTACTTTCATGCCATCATACAAAGTCAAAATTGACCTTGTGGATTTAATACATTTTTCCCTTCATTTTGAATGCTGCATCCAACATTGGTTCATGTAATTAATGCCCAGAAAAGTTCTATGTAAAATGAGTCACAACAATCTGAACCCTCTTCTCAATGAGAATTGGAAATAAGTATCACACCACAATAATGCTGAGGTACATGGTTGGGCCCAAACAAAAGGGAGCTTTACATTGTTTCTTATTGTTCTCGATGTAAATTGAGACTGCTTCATACTGCCACTAGCTGTAATGTATAGGTAAACATTTATAATTGATAAATGATAGTACCTTAAACAAAAGAAGTACTCTCTTGGTAGTATGTAGGAATATAACCCTCTGCTCCTTGATGTTAGCTTCTTCAGAAATATATCTGAAACCTAGCAAGTTTTACCTTTGCAATATAGATTTTGCTTATGAAAAGGTTATACAAAATTCATGAGCCAGGAATTTTTGGATAAGTCTTTTGTGACTCATGGTTTATAACGATATAAATTAGGGAATATTACATTTATTTGTGGTCTAATTAAGTGAACCTAAATATTGCAAAAACTGAATACATCAGAAATACATTCCACAAATTAATCGTAATGAATCTATATGTACCCAGCTCCCTCGAGCCAAGCTGGGAGATGAATCACAGCATATTTAACAATTCACAGTTGAATAGTTTGTATAATAGACACACAAACCTATACATAAAGCATTAAAATATAATGTATTCCCTGAAGGTTGATGTAAATATATAGGTAAAGAAAAATTTTGAAATGAGAGTGTGTGCAGAATATTAACATTTCTTTACAAAAGCTGTATAACTGCTGTACTGCCAAAAATGAAAATATTTAAATTATGTTTGGATTTGGGAAGGAAGGGAATTAAGCCCATTTTCACCATATTTCAGTCCTTCATTTTGAGCGTGTGGCCTGAAATTGAAGAGGTTTTAATATACAAAGTATTATAGTGGTACAGTGGCACATACAGTGTCGCTTTTATTATTCTGCTACTTCTTTGAGACAGAGTCTTGTTAATGGCAGCCTGCCATATCCAAGCTGTACAAGGACAAATTAAATATACATAGTCTTTCATATAGAACCTGTGATTCATGGCTCTATGCAGAAGGAAAATCAAACAAAGTGAAACGGAGCCAAGGAAAGAGAAAGTAGAAGGAGTGAAAAAGGACTATAAAAGGGAAAAAGATACAAAAACTGTGAATGCTGGGAATCAGAAACAAAAACAGAAATTGTTAGAAAAACTCAGCAGATCTGGTAGCCTTTGTGGAGAAAAAGCAGTGTTAACATTTTGGGTCCAGTCACTCTACATTGGAACAGTGAGTTCTGAAGTGAGGTGTAGGTGATGAGGAATTTAAACACAGTGCATAAGAATTTGAAACTTAGGGCACTGATAGCCAAAACTGAGCATACGCATAGTAGTCATGGGATAATGGTAAATGCTGCAAGCAGCAGAGTTTTGAATGCTCTGAAGTTTATGAAGGATGGAGGGTAGGATAACATTGAAGTTACTGAAATCAAATCCAGAAATGACAACACAAATGAGGTTTTGGGAACAACTGGGAATGAAGTATATGTGGCAACAGGTGATGTTACAAAGATGGAAGTTGGTGGTCTTTATAATGGAGACTATCACTTAATTTTCAGCCCTGACTTGAATAAAATAGGGAAGTTGCAAACAGCATGGTTCAACATGAAACAGAGATAGAAGAGGATAGAATCAGTGGTGTGGGTATAAACTGTGTTGTGGTAAGAAAGACAATGAACTACTCGATATTTTCTTGAATCAGGGAGAGCAAGGTCTGCACGTGTTAGGAACCACGCTCATCAATACGTGACTACTAGGGAGTCTGCTAAATAAAAGACGCAGAAGTAAGGGCTCAATGCTATGTTTCCAAATTGGTGCTTATTTCTAATTCATTCACAAGATGTGGACACCACTGGATAGGCCAGCATTTATTGCCCATTCCTAACAGCACAGTTAAGAATCAACCACATTGCTGTGGGTCTGGAGTCACATTTAGGCCAGACTAGGTGAGGATCGTAGTTTTCTTCCCTAAAGGAATTTAGTGAACAAGATGGGTTTTTCCAGCAATCAACAATGGATTCATGGCCACCATTAGATTCATAATTCCAGTTCTTTTTTTAAAATTTAATTCAAATTCCACCATCTGTCATGGTGGGATTTGAACCCAGATCCCCAGAACTTTTCCTATGTCTCTGGATTAACAATCCAATGATAATACCACTAGGCCATAGTCTCCCCCTCAGAAGCCTCTACTCCGTCTCTAATGAAGATTTAAGGTAAAGCTGTTAAGTTTAGGAATCCAATGTTATCATGGCTGTCTGTGATAATTTGGAAGGTGCATGGTCGGCCCCAAAGTGGGCACATACAATTATAGCTGCTCTAGGTAAATAATGGTTACAAGTGGCATATCTAGCTGATTATTACTGGCCAATGTCAGTTAAGCTATCTCATGCCCGATCCAACACTGAATCAGCAAATTGTATGGCTTGGCTACCCACTGGATTAAATTGCAAACGCATCACAGGAGGTGACAGAAGCTTAACATGTAGAAATTTGTCAATTGCAGAGTAACCTCAGTAAGAGAATCAATAACATTTTACTTAATCCTCTGTAAGAGCTGTATTCAAAGGTTAATGCCAATAGCATACAAATCATGTTTCAACACATTTCAGTTTTAGGTCTTAAAAAGCTATCTGGATGGATCCTAAGATTTGACCGTGATGAAGCACCTTTTTGGTAAGTTGGTGGTGTGCTCACGCCTGGGTCATTTATCACCTGGTATTTCAATACCAGTCTCCCAGTTTGTTTGCCAACAGATATCATAGTTTTTTAGATCTCAGCCTGGGTTTTGTTGGGGAGTTGGGGTAAATAGAAAATCATTATCTTCCTAAATTAGATATTGGAATAGAAATATTTTAAGTCCATTTTCAGGTACAGGTTCAAACTGAGAGGCTTGTACTGCACCTGTAAGCATTAAGACTGTCTTGAGATGTTTTTGCAGGCAGTTCATGCAATGGAATTGCAGAATGTTGAGATACTCACCTCACAGGAAGTAACCCAAGCAGAAATTCCAGGAGTGGCTTTGGGAAGAAAAATGGAAGTAATGGCTGTGAAGTTAAAGGTGTGCTACAGTTTTTCCTGACTTTGCAGACATTTTATTTTAAAAAGCTACATGTTAAAAATTACTAACATTTCATTGTCAACCACAAGGCCCAAGGAAAATTCTTAAGCAATGCCTCACTTTGATCAACTCTTAGGTGATACATTTTACATACAGTTCTTTCAAACAAAATTGTGATCCTAATCAACATAAACAAAGCGCCTAAAGGAATGCTTGCAAAACTTCCCAAATCAATGTGATTGGGCTGCATTACAGGTCCTGAACAAATATACGGGAACGTGCTCTGAAATCGGTCTTTTTTTGTACCTGAAAATTATCACAGCAAGGACCAATTTCCACCACATTGCATACTAAAATGTGGAAATCAACAATGGGAATCATTTTTTAAAACTTCACGCATGGGATGTGGGCATCGCTGACCAGTATTTATTGTCCATCCTGTTTGCTCTTGAGAAGGTGGTGATGAGCTGCCTTCTTGAACTGCAGCAGTCCATGTGCTGTAGGTATGTCACAGTGCTGTTAGGAAGGGGGTTCCAGGGTTTTTGAAGGACATTGAAGGTCCGGCAATATCTTTCCATGTCTGGATGGTGGCTTGGAAGGAACTTGTAGATGGTGGCTGCTGCATGTATCTACTGTCCTTGTCCTTCTATATGGAAATCGTTTTGGGTTTGGAGGGTGCTAAATGTGTAGCCTAGGAGAATTTCTGCAACACATCTTGTAGGTAGTACACACTGTTGCTACTGACCCTCAGTGGTGGAGATAGTGAATGTTTGTGGATGTGGCATCAATCCAACGGGCTGCTTTATTATGGATGGTGTCAAACTTCTTGCCAATTAGAATCAGAATCATTTATCTAAGTTATGGCATTTGCAATACACTGCCAACATTAAAGATTTTAGAGATAAAAGGTACTGCAGATGCTGGAGAATCCGAGATAACAAGCATGGGGCTGGATGAACACAGCAGGTCAAGCAGCATGATAGGAGCAGGAAAACTTG